>JAQFYP010001818.1:0-14297 GCA_034694865.1 Bilobella braunerae
GTTTACTCATAAGCAGAAATTTCAATCTCCATGTAGGCACCACGAATACTTGGATTAGTGATGGTAAACTTGAGTGCAGTTTTGTAAGTTACTGAAGGGTCCACTTGTGTATTTCCTAAAGGTAGGGACACTTCGAGCTTATAATTAACCTTCTTCATGCTTTCCACTAAGGCCTTGTACACGCTGTTCATATATATTCCTGCTGGAGCGGGGTTGATTTTGTGCAGGGATGCATGTACGGCTAGGGTACTGTACACAAGTCACAATTTTATTGTTAAAAACATGCTAGGATGGAAGTGATGGCTAACGACACATCTACGTCTATTGGTAAGATTGGGACTTACAATTTAATAAAGTTTTTTAAGTAATGTTTCCTTGACCTTTACTTTATACATTTTGAAGTTTTCTTTTGGACACTTGTACAATATGTGAATAATTTTGAAGCATATGAGTTAAATTGAAGCTACTAATTGTAATACTACTCACCCTTCATAACTTCCTTTGTTGAAATAAACTGCTGTCGGAAGACAAACAGGATTTCCGTCATGCAACTTTGCTGCATGCTAAAATTTCAGTTTAGAAACTTAGGCTAAGTTCTTTCACCCACCAAAGATATTGAAGAATATACAATATATAGAAATTTGCAATCACTGCAAAGATAAAGTATCGTTTGATACATGAGCAATCAAACAATTTTCAAGCAAGTTCTGAATAAAGCACACCATACATTCCTGTGTATAGTATTGGTATTTAGTGTAAATAGTAAATTACATATTTTATACTATATTAATAATATAATAATAATAATATTAGTATATAGAATTGTGTACAATAAGTGTGCTATAGATTACAGTACATATGTTTACCGTAAATGAACTTTCTTCTTGACTCTGCAACCAGTCCAACTTAATTTCTACATTTGTACTAAGCGGGGGAGACACCACGCTCTCGAGCGAAAATATTTTGAGGTCCGGCAGAGCTGCATTGGTATTCAATGTTGTCAAGCAAAGACGTAAGCTGTAACTCATGTATTTCGCAATATGCTTAAACACGTCACAGCAAGTGCCCATGGTCGTTTCGATGACGAACATCTTTTACAAATAATCAGAATTATTTAAATGCAATTTTTAATTGGCTTTGCATATTACTGGGCTCCATCATTTCCGGTCTTTAGTGTTCCTTGGTACAAGAGTTCTTGAGACTTAGTATCCTTGAGACAGTACTACTCAAAATCAATAGTTCAGTTCATTCTGATTATTACAGTATATATTGTATACATAGTATAAAGTTGAGTATAGTTAGCATATATTACCCTTTGCTTTATTGTACCATATATGGTTATGGTATCTGAAGCTACATCCTTGAGGTCAGGTAACGTAAATGTGAAGGGGCTCCATTCTAGACATTCGTGTTCACAATCCTGGAAATATGGCCCTCCAACGTAAAATACAGCATTTTGAGGTAAAAGCCTTTAGTTTATTGTATACTTCTAGTGCACTAGGTTCTCTGATTGTGGGCGTTATGGTTAAACGCCTTTATGAATGCAAATACACATCATTTAATAAAGCGAGAGGAGTTAGTATCGAAAAATGTTACCATATAGCTCCAGTTTGCATATAGCCGCGTGGCAAAGCGAAGAGAAACGGTGTGTGCGCTACCTGAAAAAGGGTTCTTTTAAAAAAAAGGTCGACTATCTGAAAAGGGTTCTTTAAAAAAGGGTCGTCTACCTGAAGAAGGGTTCTTTTAAAGAAATTCTTTCTACCTGACACGAAATATTTGTGCCCTACCTGAAAAAAGGTTCTTTTAAAAAAGGATTTTTCTACTTGCGCATGCGCATGCTCATGTTTTTACAAAAAAAAGAAAGAAAGAGGAAATGCTTAACAAAACAAAGATATTCAACTTTAAATCATTATAGTTTTAAACTTTAGTAGAATTAAATAATTTTTAATTAAAATTAGGTTAGGTTGATTTAGGTTAACGCCAGTGTACATTTAATTAATAAAAAAGAATGTTTCTACCTGCGCATGCGCATGCGCATTTTCGTCCAAATATCGGCAGATTTTCTTCAGCTCAAGTTTTTACAAAAAAAAAAAGGAAATCCTTAACAAAACAAAGATATTCAACTTTAAATCATTATGAGTATAATTAAATAATTTTTAAATAAAATTTGGTTAGGTCGATTTAGATTAGCGCCAGTGTACATTTAATTAATAAAATGGGTTCTTCTACTTGCGCATGCAGGCAAAATGGCCGCGTGTGAAAAAAGTTAAAAGTCTCTATGGCCACAAACGCCCGCAAATTGACTCCTTGACGTCAAACTATCATTTCGAGGTCAAAGCTCACTTTTGCATGGAACGATATATGTGATGCGTATTGAATCACCCTAGCCGTACATTGTATTCGCGAAGCGAAAACTACGGCTAGTTTTATATAATACAAATTTTCTAATATGTAACAACATTTGTAATATTAACATGATTGTATACGCGATTGTGAAACTTTCGGTTATAGTTAGTACAAAGAAAAACTTACAATTTATCGAGTAAGCCCACTTCGACCAAAATGCCTTTTAATAGTGTTCGGCTTCCATCACACAAATTTACTAAATAGTGAGAGTGATCCTAAATATTATAAATAAAATATACATATTTCAAATAACAGATATCTGATAAAAAATGCTTTATAATTATTTATCCTGGAAAAAATCATAATACGCTCAATGTCAACCTGCACCAAACGATAAATGATACATATTCTGTATAGGTATTTGTAAATAAAATAGGTAAACTATAGC
Organism: Bilobella braunerae; assembly: GCA_034694865.1. NCBI lineage: Eukaryota > Metazoa > Arthropoda > Collembola > Poduromorpha > Neanuridae > Bilobella > Bilobella braunerae. Next base: position 2,795 of record JAQFYP010001818.1, read on the forward strand.
ACACCATTCTTTGTTTGCCAAAGAAAAATCTATAAAGTAAGAATATGTCTTTTATTTTGTGATACAACGTACATCGGCTGCACGCTAAAATTTTTAAGGGGTAGTTATTGGCTTAAGAGACCAAAATTTAAGATAAATGTCGTTTTTACGGTAAAACGTAAACATAAACTAAAAATTTAAACTTAATCGTAAATTTATACACTAACACCAATACAGTTGCTTTACCTCTGGCAAGCACAGGCCTAGTAGAAACAAAAGCGTAGAGAATAAATTCTTCATTGAATTTTTTGTCGTAGACGGCAAAATTAGACTGACTTAGCATAAAAAATATATTTGAAAAATAAAACTTTTATTTGCATTTACTTGAAATTGCTCAATTTATACTATTTCATGACTCAAGCACAATTTGCCTTTTTAAGTAAAGACACCACTAAAACTCCTAGCCACCCACAATTAAAGGGGTGATAATGTAATACTTTAAGTAAAGCGAATATAGTTCAGCACCTAATGGTAATAAGGCATGTCTAGAAAACTATTTTACTTTTAATTAGTAGCAAAAATTCAAATAGCTAAAGATAAAAATGGGATCGTTCAGAGATAAGAAATTAAGGCAATGAAATTATACCGCCATATAAAGATGCATTATTTTCAGAATTTTTGTAAAATGGAGAAGTACATAAGGTGTTAAGTGTCACAATTTATCTGTGTCTTAGTAGCTGTGTTAGGTTTTTTTAAATATGGTATTTGTAAATTTTTTGTGCTCTATAGAACCCCTTCTCAACATCTTTGGAATCGAAAAAGTGTCATTTTTTTTAGTTAATCAAAAAAAATATTATGCCAAATTTTCCACCTTTATCCTACATTTTGATATTCATATATAATAACTCTTGTACTCGTATTAATGATAATTGTTAACTTTTACGTAAACATAACTTATCATAATTAAAGTTTTTAGCGATTTCACCTTGGATAAAGATCCCAGAGTTGTGCCCACTCTTTCTCTGTTAAATAGAACGTATTCAAGTGTCCTTAAGATCAAGAATTATAGAGATTTGGTCCGCATCAACAAATTTGCAGAAAATAATCTCCCTCAGTTGACAAAATTATGCAAAACAGCTTTATCAATTACCCTGAAATCGATGACAAATATGCACCAGAGGAGTCTTGTCCGGAAAAAATTGATCCCAAGTGTTTAATCAAGACTAAATTATCAATATTATCAAATTAATCTGCAAGAAAAAGGAAATTTTGTAATGATTTGGATTATAAAGAAACCTAATTTTTCCTAAATTATACAATTGTAGACAAAAGCACAACTAGAAAAAAACATCTAAGATACTTGAAAATGATTAACGTTTCTTCATGTGCTTAACGACTTTGTTTTGTCAATTTTGAAGGCAGAAATTTAAGAATTGTCGAGATTTGATCCTTCATCGACAAACTTGTGAGAATACATTCCTCGCCACGTGATTAGGTTTTTCGAAAATTTATCACTGATAAAGCTTGGTTACTTATTCAGGTTTCGACGACGCATGCACACCATTAAATTTCTACTAAATTACAAATCGAAGTTCTTAGGTGCGTTTAATTTTTTATTGAAATGATTTTCAGCAGTTGAAAATATTAATTTGGCTTTCCAATATATTGTGTAACAGTCTAAAATCATTGCCCTTACTAAACTAGCTGTACAATGTTTAAGATTATTAAAATGACATATCTGCTGTTTGTATTTCAAGTGTTGAATTATTTGGTTGGAGACGGGCCAAGACATCCGTTAGCAGCAAACAAGTAGGCAAGGTCGTCTTGTGTCCACGTTGTTTCACCTCCGGGAATCGTATACAAAAGTTCTAAATTCTGCGTAGTAAAGTAGGTGAAGTCTTCACCACTCATGACGCTATCCAATGACGCCTAAAATTTGAAACTCTCGTTGAAAATTTTTTTTAAAAGTTAACCTAACCCACAAAAATCAATGAAATGTAAATAGTTGAAAAACTCATAATTTTCCAATTACAGTAAATGCGCTTCAGTAGTGGTATTACAATAAGATACAGGGTGAGGCTGAAGTATATCACGCTATTGAAGGACCGATATTTGAAAAAGTTATCGGTCAATATCTGTATTCAAAATCTTAAAATAAACCTATCCGAAGTGAAGTGCAAACGTCTAAATGTTTTTTTCAACATTTTTGTAACCAAGCACAGATTGATGCATTTTTGCAAAAATGGCGACCAATGGGAGACCACACTTAAAAAGGGGTCCTTTAAATTTGGAAAATCCAAGTACTTTAGTTACTGGGTACTTAAAAAACCCACAGAATTTTGGACATCCTTCTGAACACTTCCGGTCATCTGAAGATTTTAAAAACAGAAATGGACTGATAACTTTTTTTAAATATCGGTCCTCAAATAGCCCGACCTACTTCAGCCTCACCCTGTATGTTTTAGCTTGAGATATCTTTATTTATCTCGCAGGGCTATCGAATTTTTTCCTTTTACTTGAAACAGTTTGTACACCATCAAAACTTTGAAAAAGCATGAGAAATGATAAATTTCAAAACTTTAGACAAAGTACGTTGTCTAGAAATCTCATAACGGTATCTCACGCTGCAATCCGAGAACACGATAGCCATGAATAGAGACTCTACGTCGACTTCATCTTCTATCCATCCTAGAGACGAGCGAAATGCGCTGAAGGTAGCATAATTGACTGTTCCAAATTGATCTAGAGAAATTGCATAATAAAATTTATAATTAGAACAGTCAACCAGTGACAACAAAGTAGGTAGTGAGTTACTCACCACTCACTAGACAGTGAGTTACTCACTACTCACTAGATAATGAGTTCCTCACTACTCACTAGATAGTGAATCAACTGAAAACTTTCAAACTGGAAATGAATTGATTACCTCCATTACTCATGAAAACGAAGAAAATGGCGGCAAAGTCGGTGAAGCCCATGAAGGGTTCATCGGTATAGTATGATGAATCATCACTCGATGATTGCTGAATACTCGATGGTTGCTGAATACTCGATGGTTGCTGAAAACTCGATGGTGATGCCGATGAAGATACAAACGAATCGGAGAAGTCTTGGAGGAATTGTAAGAAATTTTCAAAATCGGCCTGCAAATTTAAAAGCACATAATTTAAACAGCTCCATTTTTATGCTCGATGCGTTCTAATGAAAAGTATTGAGCTTACATCTGTTGTTCCAGTGATGTCGTAGTAACTTATAAAGTTTTGAAAAAACGAAAGCCCAGAGAACATTGTCACATTTTCAGTGCCTAGTAGTATGAAAACATTAGACTTTTATTTTGTACACTTGTGCACAATAGTACAGGAATACTCCAGTTCTTTATACAAATTAACTGCAAACAAATTTGTGCACGGAATAATATCATATCACCGTCTCACTAACGGTGACATTTAAATTGTTTTGCACAGTAAATTGCATAAGATAGCTGAGTGGGTTACAGAAGATTTGGTTGAACAGGAGCCGAGCGTTTTCCTCCTGAGCAGAAGGTAGTTGAAACTAAAATACAAACAATTTTACGTAAACAAACAAACAAAATTGAGGTAAACAATATGATAATAAAATTTAATTGAAGCAGATGCTTTTAGCAGTTACGTGTAACATAATAATAAAAAAAATAACAGATAGTGTAGCTAGGCATTTATAAAGAATAAAATTATTATTTCAAAAGACCGCAAGCATCTTTCAAAATACGACAAATAAACACAAATTATCTTCTAAACAATTGCGGTTTAATTATGTCACACATGTACACATCAATAAAATACTACAAACAACGTTTATTATAAAAAAAAAGGAAGAGTAGCTACATTTCTAACTTGTATTTGCGATTTAGTAAAACTCTCATTTCAAACAGAAGAAGTTTTTGTGAACGCAAAACATGTTCAAATGACTAAAACATGTACTAAATGAACAGTTAATTTAGTTGTGTTAGTTAATTGGAATTAATCTTGGTCTACTTGAAATTTAGTTATATACAGTTAGGTACTTTATGACATACAGTGGAAGCTTGAGAAGAAACTTGAAATACAGGAACAAGGCTGAAGAACAAGCACAAATTGATGAGAGTCATGATGATGGTACAATTGCCAAGTGGTTTGACAGTGTTCAGAAGATACTGATTTGGATGCCGAATGCTGTGAGATACTTAAATACGTGAAAATGGTTTCGTAGGAGCCGATGTTACTCATTCATTTGTAGCATCGTCAACCGACGTTTTTCTGTAGGAATTTTAAAGCAGTAGCGAATAAATTAGGTAAATAAATTTTTCATTACGCGTGGAATAGCAATCGGCTAGTTTTGCTATATTAAATTTAGTCTAAAATTAGTGCTTCTTTTAAAATTTAAATTCACCTGGTACTACTAGCAATACTCCACTAAACACTAACTCTAAAATAAGGCTCTAAAGCTAAACGATTATCATGATTGTGATATCGAACGCTTTTCTAAAACTTCTTTATAATACATAGAAAATATCGCCTCGTTTAAAATAATGCAAAATTTTATCAAATTTTTTTTTTAAATGCTCCAAAGCGAATCAGAAGTTTTTATGTTCTTAAGCAATACATTACTCCCATTAGGACGCATTTTCCCTTAAAAAAATACCGCTTTGAAGTCTTCGGAAATGCAAAAATGAAATATTTTTTAAAACAACCTCTCAAACTCACTCACAATTTTTAGCTTTGATATTTTAAGAATTGCTCAAAGTTTCTGTACAGATATAGAAATTATTTAAGTTTAAATATCTAAGTTATTTAAGAGTATCGCGTTCCATAATGAATTAAATACTAGTAATATAATAAACAAAATATATAATAAATACTATTTAGTGGTATATACTAGGGCGTTTTACAAAAAATTTTTTTTCATGTAACCTGTTTTTTTCTTTTGTGATTTAAATAACAACACAATATTTTTAGCGGAGATTATTTTAGCTGAAGCTGTGACTTAAAAAACAGACGTCATAGCGCTTCGGTGGATTTATTAATAAGCTTAGTTGACTAGTTTTGACGAGATGAGCTTAGAATGTATTAGACCATATTTTATCTGATTCGTAACACGGTTGTCATAAATCGAAAATAAAAAATGGAGATGATAGGTGAGATATGTGAGTAAAGATGAGACATCTGTAATGTAACAATTTAGTTACTAAGTTTTGCTGTGTAAATATATAGATAAGCTGTTGTTAGCGCGTAAAGAAATTTACATGTTTTGCTTTGATTTTGAAGTTTTTTAATCCTTTTTGTGCCAACACTTGATAAAATTTGTGACTTTACAACCTCTTGAAGTCTACTTTAAAACTTCACGTGACTTTTTTAGGGTTAAGATTTTCCAACATAATCTACTTTTCAACTTTATCACTGTAATAAAAACTAACTAAAGACGGGTGAGGCGTAACAAAATTTTATGCAATTGATGTAGATAGTAACGAGATCTTTTATTTATTGAAAACAGAAAACTTATCAAACTTAAACCTATTTACAAAATTCGCACGCAAGTTTCCCACGTGACTGGACATTCTTTTTAAGTTTTACCTAAAGTTTTCAAAAGAACTGTCACGGGCTAACCGCGACTATTTGCATTTAACAAAACGTGATCCCAAACTTAATTTGAGCCCGAATTAAGTTGGATAAGTTTGGCTATATTTTCATTAAACGTAAAATTAATTGCCTATTACTCTGAATACGTTAACGGAATTAGGAAAAAGGGTTTAGAGTTTCTAAGGGACTCAAAGTTTGATCTGAACCTTCGTATTGTATTTAGTGACCTCGGAATGTCATGACAAGGGATGTAGAGGTCACGAAATGTCAACTATTAGTGTCTGTCAAGACCTTTGTAGGGTATCCCCTGAATCCTGAATGTTGAGGGGAGTTCAAAAATTGTATTTAGTGACCCTGACATGTCCTGTAGTAGTAGGGGTCAGAAAGGGTCAAACTTTGGAAAATGCTATCCCATAGCATGCATTTTGGGTAGTAGCATTGGGTGTTGTAATGATTTTTTTTACTCGAAATTCGAATTTCCCGGTTAAAGCCACGTTTAAGTAAATGAAGATTTCAACCTTAGAATAAAAACCAACAAACCATTTTTAGTTAAACTTATCAAATTAAAAAGAAAATTCGATACGTTTAAATAAGGGCCTCAGGGGTCTCAGGGTCTCATGAACCTATGGAGTCTCCGTGTCACTTTCCCTGGTCTAGTCCGAGATAATGAAGAAGTCCGATGGTCTCGGACTGTCACTGTCTACAGTCTCTGGTCTTTTCCGAAATGGTGGCATGTTCCGGTCATGTTGACGTCGGACCGTTGTCAATGTCTACACAATGTAATAGTACACGTTCAAGCGGATAAGTGATTTTTCTTCACAAGCGGTGGGCAAGGTGAGAAATAAACATAAACAGATTGCGTTGTAAATGCTCAAAAATAAATCAACTATTTATAAAAACTAAAAACTGCTACATAATTTGCAGTATATATATAATGCCAACGTTTACTTTGAGGTTTCATCATTGTCGTAGGACATATGCCGTATTTTTGTTCTTGTTTATTTTGGTTTGTTTTGTTGTTTGTGTGAGATAATTTGCATGCTGTAACGCAAGGTTAGATGCAGCAAATGGAATGATTTGGGAAAGCTACTCAGTAGGATCCGTTAAAAAACACAAACAAATTCAAATCAAACCGCCAAAACGAAACTATTAAATAAAAGTGAAATATAGACTTACTATTGTTAAAAGGTGTAACCTATAATTTGTGTTGATTATGTCTTATGCCTAATGTCAAATAAACGATTGATTGACTGACTTACTATTTTTAATGGTTTAGATTATGTTGGCTAAAGTTACGGCTATCCAAGTCACTTTCGTTTATGCGTTGTATTGTACTGCTTAAATGCATTCAATGACAAGTTTCATAGGCCCGCCTCTTACAGCGCCATCTATTGAATCGAATTAAAGCATTGTCAAAGGGTGGTTGAGCAAAAGGGGGATACGCTTTGCCCTCCTCGGAAACAAAAAATTGAGCATGAGGATTTAGCGTTGGTTTTAGAGATCAAGAGATCATGACACTACTAGCGCCATCTCTTCCCTGACTTCAAAAGCAATTGGATTCCAACAGGATAAAAGGGCTTCTCGATAGTTAAATACTACGTTATTATGTCAGTATGTTTTGTTAGTAAAAATATCTTATTGTAATAGTACGAAGCTTAGTAATCACTACAATTTAATTTGTTGAGCGGAGTTAACTATTTTTACTCCAAAAGTGCCAATGTATGTGTCTTCCATTTAGAATAACAGGAAAGTAGAAGAAAGGAAGAGAATTGGTCCTAGCTGTCTTACATGAAAAATGCCAATGAAAACAGTAACTAATTACATTTCTCAAAAATATTTCAAGTACTTCTTAAAAATGTTTAGGTCAGCATGGCACGATTAACGGAGAGAATATGTCGAGATAGCCTAGATTTGTGAATTTAACATGTGCTGCAAATCCTATACATGCTTCAAAGCCATTTTGTTTAAAGTTTTTGTTTGATTTGAACTCTTATTTTTTTTCATAGGGCAAAAACTCGAATTCTGCATTAATAAATATTGCTGCGGCAATGACTACACCTCAAATAATTGGAAATCCTACCCTTGAAATTTTCAATATGGGTATAAAATCAAGTTGAGTGATGACATTTGGGAGCACTTCTTTGGGTTCAACGTAAACAAAATATTTAATTTGTTTAATTGTTTTTCCAAGTTGTGTACTGCATAACAGTGACAAAGGTCGAACCCTTCATTGAACCCTTTCCAATTGTTTTGACAAGCCTTCGAAGTTGATACTTTGCCTGGCCTCCCAACTGTTTCCAAATTTCATGTACAATGCCAACAAATCTGCAAGTCTAAAAGAAAAGTGTTTATTAATAAACAAATATCACTTGCTTACAATCAATTATTGTCCAACTAGCTGACTACAATCTTTGAAATTCAAAATTTTGAAACAATTCTAAAAAATCAGTTTATGAATTTTACAACAAATTTCTACCAAAATTATTAGTTTTGGGTCGTCACCTTTTCATGTGTTGGGGTGACATATCCCAACACGTGCTACAGTTGAAATACTTCCCATGTGAGTCAAAATTTTAATTTTAAATTTGAACAAATTTTAAAACTTTGAAACTTAAATACTTGCATACCTTAACCAGTATGAGTTTGCGCCAACCGGCTACCGATGAGGGGCTATGAGGATGCTGGAAGACGCCGCTGATGCTCCCACGATGCACAATGTCAATCTCTGTGACCTTAGGATCTCTGTGATCAACCGTACCGGCCTATGATGCACTGATGACCGTGTGACCTAACTATGCCCTAAGTGGGCTAAATAACCAACCAAACAACAGAGCTCAATTAGAGAGATGTTGTTTATTTGACAACCTAAAGAGAAGTCCCTAAATGTATGATGACCTAGGGGGTAGTGCGTGGGTGGGGTTGGTGGTCGGGGTTGATGCATCTCAGGATAGCATCCGTCTCAAGTTTCAATATCTTACAAATTCAGTGTTATTAATGTTTAAATACTATAAGTATTTAAACCCACCATTACATTGTTAAGCAGCGTCAGGTATTTTATTTTTTCGCTCTGTCGGTCTGTCTGTCTGCGCTAAATCGGCAATAATCTCACAAACTTTACAACCAAAATTATAAAATTTTGCCTATCTTTCCAGCACTTTTTAGCAGTAAGAAGTGTTCACAAATCTTATCAAAGCTGTTTTTACTTTGTGGCATGGATCCGTCCGCCAGATCTTGATTTAACACGGAAATCACTCCACAAATGGCGAACCGGTTTTTGTTGGACTTGATCTCCTTTTGACCCTTCCATTCCACGGGGGTCGAATTGTCACTTTTCAAGATAAGAGACATCTATGGTCTAAAAACCCGCCTCTCTTTCGCTACTTCGTAGAATCCGTATTAACAGGAGGTTGAAAAATCGTCATCACAATTACGCTAGCCATGTTCCCCTTGTGAAGTACATAGACACATCTTAAGGGTTTCAACACGGTAAATTTTTTACAACTATTCAATATTCGTTCAAGGCAAATTGAAGTTGTAGGGTTAAAGAGGTGCTATTGCTGTCGGTAGCGTCAATGTGTGTGTCGTAGGATGTAAAAATTCCTCCTCCTACTCTATGTGTGTTTATTTAATGCAAATTATGCCATTTAGCATTATTATAGCAGCACTAAACCTTAATTTACAACGTCTAGCATTACCCAATTCGAATTTTGAATTCAGTGTTAAAGGAAAATTTCCACAGCAAACATTCCCTGTTTTTTTTATAACACCAAAATTAAAATACCAACCAAAGACAGTGTACTGAAGGTCCACTTGTATTGTTTCCTGAAACAGGAGAGATAAGCTGGGCAATAAACAAGGAAAATCTACGTAATCAATATACAGGTTATACTCGATAGCGCAAACGATTTTTAGCCTAACTCACCGTATGAGTGTATGAGTTATTGCATAATATAGACAGTATGTAATTATTGTATCTCCTTCCCTAATTGAACCTACGTAGCATCGGCACCTCAACCAATACATAACATTGATGCATAGCATCATACCTAATCTACTACTTAAGATTAATACCTAACCAAAAACCTAATATTTATATTTATTCAAATGATCTAAGATTGCCCGATAAACCCATTTTCAATTTTGTAATACAAAGAAGGTAACGTTGTTCAGTGTTGTGCTTAATCCTGTTTAATGTTTAATTCACAGCTTTAGAACCGTTGTTTAATTGGAAATTAAGTTTTACAAAATAGGAAAAGTTCCATATGAGAGTGTCGAAGGCGATTCACTTATATTGGGACATTTTACTACATCTCATAAACCAGGTTTTTTAAGGTTTTTTAACATTTTTGACTCGGTTAAACTTAACCAAAGTACCTACAGCGGTTGCTTGCAAGCTTGCAAACCTGTAACCACCTATTGATATCGGTGGGAGTTGAAAGCAGACAGACAAAAGGAAACTACGAAGTGGGTTTTGCTTTTGCTCCTCTTTTAATTTAGTTTGTAGCATAGAGGAATAAATTGGGAAATGTAGATGAAAAAACAAACAATAGGGAATGCCCTCCTCCCAATGACAACTATTTTTCTTACCTCGTAACTCCTACGAGCATAGCAAGCATTCACACTCTTCATACAAGAAAAAACCATCAAATTCTCTCCTTTTGTAGCAAGTCTAAAACCTAGATAAGGCTAATTAACACAAATTAATTAATTAGCATAACTTAGGCGACAATTAACAAAATAAATAAGCACTACATTTCTATGTCACGGTTAGGTAATGTTAAATTATGTTGAGAATAGATTTATTTAAGCGCAACAAAAAAGGTTAAGCGTATGCTTACGTTGCGAGTTTATTACTTATGTTGTTAAAGTGTCATATTACATTGTTTCTTGAGTAAAATTAGTAATATTTGTTTTCAAATTTGTACAAGTGTTTAAAATTTTATGAATCCTTATGGGGTTTAAGACGGGGAAAATGGTACCAATGGTACCAAGGATCTGAAAAAAACTAAAAAAAATCACTATACAAAATTTTCGAGCCTCTAAACAAAACCTGAATACAGAATTAAATACTAAACACATGAAGTTTGTTTAAAAATGCAAAATCATAAACAAAACACAAAAAATAATAAACAAAATTGTAGACCGATACACATTTTACATTAACAACAAAACTTTGTTTTGTAATTAAAAGCAATTGTGTTCTTGTAAATCTTATAAAGATATGGTACTTACTATACATTACTTGTTGAACATTGAAAAACGGTTAAATTATATACAGTGAATGATAAAAATTTTTAAAAAAAATAGTTAGCAAAAATCGGTTGCTTGACGAAAACCGGTTAACACAACGTACCGGTAGATTTATGGTTATAAGCACGTTGTAGTGTTGCAAGTGTTTGTGAATAAATAGTAACTTATGATGGGAAATTTGGAAATATTGGGAAGTTTTTTTTTAAACTTTAGGCTTATTTATGGCGTTTTGAAGGTTACGGTTAGCGTATATACTAGGTTACTAGGTCTCTTAAACTACGTCATACTTTGTGAGCACTAGGGATGGGCGTTTCCGTTTCGTTTCGTTTCCTCGAAGAAACGGAAACGAAACGGGAAATCTGGAAACGGAAACAAAACGAATATTTTTTTTTGGAAACGGAAACGAAACGGAAACGGTAGAAAATCCCGTCACTGCGGTACAATGAGCACATGGGCTCAAATTTTCGTGCATACTTTACACGAAACATTAAAAAATCAGTATTTAAGATTTATAATTAGAAAATAATAATAAATCATAAATTAAAATCGAAATTTATTGTTTAAGTTTAAATTTTCCTAAAATTGTTGCCATCAAAATTGTACTATATTTGGAAGTTTTCTTTAATACAGTAAATCTGGATATACAATGCTTTCTTCAAAGCGTCTACTTGTCATAATAA
>JAQFYP010001819.1:0-14296 GCA_034694865.1 Bilobella braunerae
AGGCTCGTGTCCATTCTCCTAATGCTAAACTATCCTAGTGACGTAGTACATATCCTACCTATTCCCTGGCATGACCTAAAGTCATCCCGTAACAAAGGTTAAAAGAGTTTGATTTAAAAAAATTTAATTAAAATAAATTTTTTTAAAATCTAAAACAGTATTTACTAATTTAGAAAAAAAAGTTTTTGAACTTTTTTGTTAGGGCAGTTTGTTAACGGCATTAAATTTGTGTGATTTTTAGTTTCCACAAAATAAAGTAAAGTAGCAAATATAAAGAAGCATCACAGAAACAAGGAAAATCAGCTTTCTATTCATCTATTCATAACAACTATTCATTCCGGAAAATATGAAAACGTTTTGTATTAAAAATTGTGTGGCTTAGGCTGATTAGTTTAAAGGCGATAGCGGTAAGTAAGTAATTGCGATGCTAATTAATCTCACTTGCAATTACTCATGGGCTTGTGCAGTCCTAACACTGGAATACTAATGCAAAAATGGAAATAGATTACATATTAGAAATAGCTATTATACTCATTTCAATCTTAGGTTTAGTTGGTAATGCGTTTAGCATTATCATTTTTGTTAAGAGGAAATCAAAGTTATCCATTGACACACTATTGCTCAGCCTTGGAATCGCTGACTCCATGGTTTTGTTCGCTTACTTTGTAATGGAAACATTGACGCTGACTTTTAATGAGGTTTTTTCGAATGCGGCTTCTCCAACTCTCTTACTCATTATCCTAGAAACAGGTGAACAAATCTAACATCGCTAATTTCTATCGTCCAATCAAGGTTCAGTTACTAGTTCAAACAACGGTCCTACAAAGAATACTCCAATTCCAAACTAAAATATTTCAAATAAAAATGTCTAATTCAAAATAAACCCTAATGTTTCTGACTTTTTAGCAATTTTGGAGCGTAAAATGCATCATTTTTAATACAAAGCGTTTGGATAAATAAAATTCTCAGGTTGGACATTTATATATCCTAACGTTCTAAAACGTCATAACGTTGGGATTTGGAAAAAGCTAAAAAAGAGAAAGAAAGAATGTTTAGAAAGAACTATTTTTGTGTATGGACTGAAATTTGCAGTCCCTCTGGATCATTAGTACACTCCATCGAAGTAAACACTAATTTGTTTCTTCCGGACTAAATTATATTAACTATTTTAATTTCTACAAGGTCTATCATGGTCGTCGCTGCTGACACCTGTAGTGAACCTTGAGCGACATGTCGCCGTATGTCGCCCACTCAAGGCTCGACAATTGTGCAGCAGAAGCAATGCTCGGTGTGCTGTTGCTGGAACACTGATGGTGTCTGTGGGTCTGGAATTATTTCGACACATCGCCCACTTTCTGTTTGGTTACTATTTCAAAGATTGGTTTCACAGGTTTAGTAGTGAAGATGGATATCTTGGAACAAATTCTGGTAGACTGGTGTACATAATGTACATTGTCACAGCGTATGTTTTATTAATAGCTGTTCCTCTGATAACTATTGTCTACTGCAGCACAACAATAATTTGCAGTGTGATGAAAACGAGAGAAGTGAGGCGTAATGTGGCAGCGCAAAATTCAGTTAACAGACAAATCACCAAAGTTTGCCTCCTTGTTGCATTAGTGTTTTTCCTGAGTCAGATTGTTTATATTGTTGATGAAGTAGTGTACATTGTTAATGGAGAATATATAGTTACCGTTGAACTCTTTGCGGATTTGATGTACACTGTGAACTCATCAGTCAATTTTCCAATCTATGTATTAATGGGCACCAAATTCAGACAAGAGTTTTACAAACTTGTTAAATGTAAGTGCACATAATTATTATAATCACTCTGGATTTGGTAAGTAGGTTTGAATTGAATTTTTTGCTTTCCATTTCCTCTTAAGGTGTATATTTTATTTGCGTCTAGTTAACAATTCCTTAGGCCGCCTTCGTCAAATGAACCTATCAAAAATCTCATACATCTTAAAGTAACATAATCGCTTTATTTGTTAAAATTAAAACAATGGAGGAATTCATACAATAACAAAAACTGTATATCAAAATATATTCGCGATTATATATCAAAGCATTATAATTGGTTTTCAGAGAACACAATAAAATAAACTACAATTAGGTTATTATTAATTATTATAATTATTAAGTCATATTAATTAATTAAGAGCAATATTTTGTTCACTAGTTAATTCAAATAAGGCTATATCATATACACTGTGGTTATTAACTATTAAAAAAGGATACGCAAGTTAATTTGCAATTAGCAATTTTAACTTCTTCAGCACAAAACATTAGCAAAAACATATATTATCATAAGAAATATAACAATAATAATTAAATTACCTAATTAATAATTTAATTCCAAATCATGTATTTAATGAAAAATTCAAATAAACGTTTTACAATCATGCAAAGTTAATACACTAAAGTATCAGTAAATTAAAATCCGTTGATATTCTTAAAATGGTAATAGTACAAATAAAATATAGACCCTAACAATGGTCCATTTCACCGAGGAACACGCGGGTCTTTACCAACGTTTAACGACGCGTTCATACAACAAAATAAACGACTTTTCCCGAATAATAGCAGTTGAACTCCAAACGTGCGCAAAGTTACAATTAATTGACTAAACAAGATTTTTCTTTTGGAAATGCGCACGTGATGTGAGATGTTGAGAGTTTGGTTTCATCGAGTTGAGAGAAAATGGAAACGTTTTTCGGATTCTCTCACTTCACACACGAACCTCTATAAGAAATTTTTTTAATTGATTTTAACTTGCACATGCGTGAACCGCTGCTATTCGGTAAACGTCGTCTAATATGTTGTATGAACGACTTACAAAACGTTGGTCCAGATCCGCGTGTTCCTTGGTGCAATTGTTCATTGTAAGAGGAATTGGAAAGCAAAAAATGCTAGAATAGTGCACTGTGCGTTTTTTAAAATTTAACGTTTTTATGTATGAGAATATTGCGCCAACTAATTTCGACAACTTTGTGCAATTCCAATCAGCGAGGAGTAGTTTTGAGTGGGTGCGAGTCTTGGCGTTGTCATATTTTTTGTCGAATTCATTTGTACGGAAATAGAAGAGTAGCCAAAAAAAGAGCCGTCAAAGAACGCAATGTCTTATAAGCAAATAAAATTAATAAACTTTATTGTCATTCTGTAGAGATTTCGGTTTATTTTTTTTAATTTTTTAAAAGCATGGTTTACTGTTCAAATGAAGTCTTAAGCCGTTTACAAATTTTCATGTTTCTTGTTGCATGCGCATGCGCAGAGTAAAGCTTGCACACTGAATCAAAGGTGCGACATGGAGGGCGGACTCGTTGAACGTAACGAAGGGGAGGTGCGACTTCTCCCGGTTCATATTGGAAGACTTGGACTTGGACAGGGTCATGAGGTCCTTGACCTTGAAGGTACTTGACCACTGACACAAACTTAGAGGTTACAACCCAAAGGCAGGGGGTAATGGCTCCTCCAAACCGTTACCACGAGTCCTCCGAGGATCCGATTTGAAATACAACTTCCTCACAAATGACGAAAACGAGGAAACAGAAGGCGGAGCTAAATCCAAACGGTTATGTTTTTCTAAAAACAAAAAAAATCAATTTTTTTAAAATGACATTACCAATATACACATATATTATCTATATATCTATCTATATATGCGCCAAAGATATGCGCCAGAAACGCTGCGGAGCAGAACCAGAGAGAAAAGTTAGCGATGAAATTGTTGTGAAAAATTTCCAACGTTTTGTGTTCAGCGTCGTCAGCTCCTTTTGCCCCGCCTCTTGAGTCACACCTCGCCCCGCCTCCAACTCTCCTCGACTCCTCACTGATGGCCGATTTGGAGGCCCAATTAATTATTCTCGTCTTCGTCTTCGTCGTGCTTTCTCCTCCCTTGGGCTCCGCCTTCGAACTAGCCCCGCCTCCTACTACACCTTCTGCGTAGAAGTGGGCGTAAAGACCTACGCCAGTGGCAGTGCAGACCTGGAAAAATTACCGTTTTTTTATTCTAAAAAATTCAAATCTAGGCATTCAAGCGACCACGAGCACCTGGGACATTTTTTGAATTGCAGTCAACGACGAACATGTTGTAGAGAGGAATGAATGATCCTGATTTTTTTAAATGGATTTTTAGAACAAAATTTAGAACAAGTTTTTAGTGTACACGGTATTTTTGAAACAAAGTGTAGTGAAGGCCACCGAGACCACCCTCCCCCACGATCAAGCACACTCACAACCACAAGTTCCCTTGACCTTGTAAACGTTCAAGAATTGTCCAGAAGGACACCGCGCCTCGCGATTCCTTCTGATTGACCTTAAACTTAGTAAACACGTTAAGCCAATCATAAAACTTATCCCCAATTTTTGTTTTTTCTCCATGGCCATAAATTTCTAAATTTTTTCGAAAAAACGATTTCGAGATACCTGGTCCCCCCTCTCAAAAATCTTAAAAAGTGAATTGTGAACACGGTAATTTGGACGTGTATATGCATATTTATGACCAAGTACTTGGAAGAATTTATTCAAATACAATTAAAATTCAAGATTCACCTTTTGAGTTTTTAGATAG
Source organism: Bilobella braunerae (assembly GCA_034694865.1). Taxonomy (NCBI): domain Eukaryota; kingdom Metazoa; phylum Arthropoda; class Collembola; order Poduromorpha; family Neanuridae; genus Bilobella; species Bilobella braunerae. Next base: position 4,574 of record JAQFYP010001819.1, read on the forward strand.
GGGGGACCACGTAAAATTTCAAATATTACGTGTTAAATCCCATAAAGTTTTCCAGAACCATTTCAAAATCGCATTTTTTTCAATAAAATTTCCAAATTTATGGCCATGGAGAAAAAATAAAAATTGGGGGTCAGTTTTATGACTGGCTTAACACGTTTACCAAGTTTCAGCCTAATCTGAAGGAATCACGACGCGCGGTGTCAGTTGACCAGGTGATAGGTGGGCAAACGCATGAGTAGCTACTCAAAGAGTACGAATCTTTATACGCAAGTAGAAATTGAGTAGAAATTTTGAGTAAAGAGTAGATTAAGATTGAGTAGCGGAATTTGGTGCGAGTAGGAGTCGATGAGGATTGAGTACAGGGATTTGAGCATGGGTAGGAGTAGATGAGGATTGAATAGAGACAATTGGGCGTGAGTAGGAGTGTAGAGTAGAGAACTTTTCCGTGAGCATGAGTAGATGAGAAGCTATTCTTTTAGCTTTTTCAGCAACTGTTGAACCCAAATTAGCGTAATTTCGGGTTCGCCGAAACCTTCGCCAGTGGCAGTGCAGACCTGGAAAAAAATTTTATTCTAAAACTATAAATCTGGACTTTCCATTTAAAAGAAAACCTTTTTAAATGGTTTGTTTTAAAATAGAAATTGTGCAGGATAGCATCAAGACAAAGGAATAAGTGAGCTTGTTTTTTTTTTACAAATTGTAGATCAAAATTTGGAACATGAAATAAGCGTGCACTGTAAAACACAGTCAGTGCAACAGGTCAAATGAGACAAAGCGGGATTTTTAAAATCATTAAAAGAAATTATTAATTGCACTGTAAGTCGTTTCTTTTAATTATTTAAAAAAAATACTTTTTTGGAAACACTTTTTTAAGAATAATACAACAGTGTGCGCCGCCATCGTGGGTTGTGTGACTTTTTTCTGTCTCGTTTAATGTTGTTTTTGTGATTTCAAAATTTTGAGAGAAAGCTTTACTGTTGTCACTGCTTTTTGCAAGTTGACCTCTGAAGGGTCATTGACCTCCAAGTACAAAACCCCAGAAAAGTAATTGACTTATGTCGTCAAACGTACGAATATTTTCAAGTAAAAATAAAAATGCTAAAATGTTGGTGTACAGAGAGTTTCAAAAGTTCAGATCTTAATTCAAATTGAATTAGGTTTTAGGTGAATTGAAAACATTTTTGTAAACAAAAGCAGCGGTGTTTACTGAACGTGATTTGAATTTGGCGGCTTTTAAAAATGATTTCTAAAATGTGACCTACCGGCTCTCGACTGCAACTCAAAATCCACTGTACTTATTTTCGCCCATCTCACAATGGTGTAGTGATGATGATTTTATTTGACAATTGGCAAATGCCCTAGTCAACAAGGACTGAGATACTTGTTTGATTTTCAGAATTTGTTTTGTGACTGTACTTACTCTGTGTATAAATTGGACTAAGACAAATTTAATACTAAGTGTGTAATACTAAGAGTTCAGAGAGCTAATTTACACCTTACACAGTGCTCAACGCGAAAAACTGGCCACTCCATCAGGCTGTCCAGTTTCACAATGGTGTATTAAAACATTTGTTCCAATACAAGTTGTTCTTTTTTCTGAAAAAAAATTGAAAAAGTTTCTTTTAGAACATAGGAAACCCTTTTTTCAACAAATTCTCACAGCCGCAGGCCTCTGCGTCTACTCTGCCGGTGAGTGAGAGGTGGTCATAGTGGGCGGAGCATCTTCGGACGGCGGGGGCGGAGCCAATGAAACGGCGGGAGCAGGAGTCAATCAGAAGACAGGAGGCGGAGTTAATCCAATTGTGAAAAGCGAAGCACAACTTAAGCGCACTCTGAATCTTCTTGAAATTCCCTGAAATGGCTTTTATAAATTTAATACAAGTATTGTAGTTGCATATTTTCATATAACGTGATGATATTGGAAGATATCTAGAAAATTAAACTCGCATATTTTTGTGACATTTATAACAGTTGAAATATGTCTATGTTTTTTATTCATTTTATCACGATTTTTTTTATTTTAGAACTGTTTTAGACCGGCTTTGTCAATCCTATTTTTAAGTAGTCCAACTTTTGAAAAGCGGTTCGACTTTTTAAGCGGTCCGAGTGGTCCGAGCGGTTCGACTGGTCCGAGGATTAGGGAGACCCTCCTCGTCGGGAGAGAATTAGTGAAGTACACATAAATCCCACCTTACCGACGGAAGAACAGGAAAAATTGCGAGATCTGATCCTTGAATTTGGCGACATCTTCGCATGGTCTCTAGAACAACTAGGAAAAGCGAAAAGAGCATCATTTCGAATTGACACAGGGGACGCGACACCCATTCGCGTGCCTCCGTATCGGAAACACCCACAAGAGAAGGCCATTATTGAAGAGGAAGTACAAAAACTCCTCAAAGCAGGAATCATCAGAGAGAGCAATAGCGACTGGGCAGCAAGAGTCACCTTATTTCGCCGCCCAGGAAGCAAAGACGTGAGACTTTGTATTGACTACCGAAGTTTGAACAAGATCTCAAAGGTACTTAACCATTTGAACGGCGCAAAGTATTTCAGCTCCATGGATTTGATGAGCGGATATTTCCAAATTCCCGTAACTCCAGAGGACGTCCCTAAGACAGCCTTAAGTCATCATTATTGACTCAGGGATCAACGAGTACATGTACATGAGTTTTGGACTCACTTCCGCTCCGAGCTATTTCAACAAGTTTCAACACACCGTTCTTGGGAAACGACTGTACGGTACAGAATTTGCGTATTTAGACGACGTCGTAGTCCACGCGACTACCTTCGAAAGTCACCTTTCAAGACTACGAGATGTCTTTACGCAATTTAGATTGTTCAATCTCACTCTGAAACCACCAAAATGCTCTTTCGGGAACACCCAGTTAAGAGTACTTGGCCATATCGTCTCAGGACATGGCATCGCTGTGGACGACTCTAAAGTGGAAGCAATCAACAAGATGCCTGCTCCGAAGAATATCACTGAAGTGCAAAACTTTCTAGGGATGGCAGGATTTTACCGGAAATTTATCCTAGGAATCAGTACCATTGCTAAACCGTTATCGGACTTAGTAAGGAAGGACCAACCTTTTGTATGGACCGAAGAACAACAACTCGCCGTCGACGAGTTAAAACGAAGACTTACTACAGCACCGATACTGGCTTACTTCAACGACGCAGCACCATGAGAACTTCACTCGGACGCTTCTGGCAAAGGTTTAGGAGCAGTACTACACCAACGTAACCCGGATAACACGCTATCGGTTGTGGCTTACGCCAGCAGAACCTACCGATGCGCCAAATCCAGGTACTGTACATCGGAACAGGAATGTTTTGCAGTGTTGTGGGCTCTGGAGAAATTTCGAGAATATATTGGTTTCCGACCGATTACATTGGTTGTTGACCACCACGCTCTATGCAATTTGAAGACTTACAGAAATTAACGCCACGCTCGCCTCGTGAGATGGGCCTTACGTCTCCAAGACGTTGATTACGACATCAAACACGTCAGCGGTAGGCAACACGTTCAGGCAAACTGTTTGTACCGTCTACCACAAAATGACGCAGCGAAGTTTGAGGACGACTTTCCAACGTCCTGGTACAACATGCAAGTGGTAACACCAATCAATTTGACGCAACAACTAGCAGAGAAGCAAAGAGCAGACCCTAAATTCAGCAAGATCATTGAATCTCTTAAACAAAATCCGAAGCATAAGCTGCATAAGCTGTATCAACAGGAACAAAAAGATATCTTACGATTTGAGCGGGCGGAATCAGGAACAACAGCGCCCGTCATTCCCTCATCGCTTGTGAATCAGGTCATCCCTCGATTCCACGATGACTTTCTCATGGGACACATGGGATTAGCAAGAACCATGGACAAAGTACGTAGAAGTGTATACTTCCTCCTCATGAGGAAGCAAGTCGAAAACTACATCAGAAGATATCCCATTTGTCAACTAAGGAAACCGACAAACCAGAAAACTCTTGGATTACATCAACCAGTTGTTGTAGGAAACCTCTTTCACGGAGTCAGCGTGGACGTGATTGGACCGCTACCAACCTCTACCAAACGCAACAAGTACATTGTTGTTATGGTGGAATTCTTGTCCCGATACGTCTTCGCGCAAGCCATCAAAGAAAACACAACCAAGGTTATGCTGAGTTTCATCATGGAAATCGTGCAAGTACATGGAATAATCAAAACTATGCTTCTATTTTCAAATCGCCATTTTTTCAAGAATTCCATAATGCTCTGGGTTCAACCAACATCTATACCAGCCCTTATGCGAAAACAACTAACTAATGGTTTAGTGGAACGCACGAACAGAAGTATTGAAGAGATCCTTACAAACTACGTACAAGCGAACCAAAAGGACTGGGATAAGTATCTTGGGTTGGCCGTGTATTACCTCAACACGTCTATACATGCCGACAGTACGGGATTTTCCAGTTAATACATCATTTACGGAAGACACCCCAATCAATCACCCAGTGGATCTTTTATTCGACAATATCCCGAATGACGAAACCATGCCAGCTCGCATCTCCAGAATGGCAGAAGTTCGACGTCAAGCCAAAGAAAGCATTACGAAGTCAAAGCACAAGCAAGTGCAATTTGTTAATCAGTCCCGCCTGCCCACAGAATTTGCGAAAGGCGACAGGGTAGCAATCAAAGTGCGCCAACCTAAAAAGGGAACGACTCGTAAATTGGCTTTCAAGTACAATGGTCCCTTTGTCGTGGTCGAAAAGCTCTCACCTTTGTCATATAGGTGTCGCTACGTCGACGCAACCCCCGACTCCACACTCACACGCGTTCACATCCAGCACATGAAAGGATTTCTCGAAGCTCCTGGGGTAGATTCAGATTTAGTTGAGGAAAAATCCGAAACTTTACCAAACCTCTTGGAAGATATTCAAGAGAACTCGAACAAACCAGCATCAGCCGACACAGAACAGAACCCGGAAGGTTCCGCAAGGGATCGGTCCGAGGAAGAACCCGACCCAGGAGACCTCGAAAGAGATCGGGCTGAGGAAGAACAGAACTCAGAGAGCGTCGTGGACAGCTCGTCTGAAGAGGACGAAGAGATTAAGAACTTCGATGCGCGCAAGGGATTAAAAATGACGAACCACAGGTTATCCTTACTAGAAGAGGAAGAATCGTGCGGAAGCCCGCACGTTTCCTCGACTAGGGCGCGCGAAGTCTAACAATAGAAAAGGATATAGTGTACCAGTCAGGATAGTATAAGGAAGATAGTTAAGTATCGAATATTGAAACTAATATAGTATTTAGAATGGAGAAAAAGAAATTTTTTTGATCTTCATTCTATTGGCTCTGGGAGCCAACGCGGATCCACCAAAGCCTGTGAAAGTAACCAGCGGAGTTATCGTCAAGGAAATCACAGATGCGCAGCTCTACCAAGCTACGGTTCCCTTGATCTACAACATCCAAGTTAACTTCGCTGAGACGAAAACCAGCACCTCCTTCAACCATCATTGCTACGAAAACAGGAAAGCCTGCACTTTCGCGGAGGAGCTTCACAAGTTGGCGGACCACGTCACTGAAACACTTCGGAAAGTAACCTTGGACGAAGTGGACATTGGACATTGGGACAATTGGAGGTCATTCTTAGCTTCAGCGTACGTAAGAACCCCTATTTAAATGTAAAACTCAACTTCCAACAGTTTCTTAATTGTTAATCATAATTAACTAATCCAAATTATTTATGGAATTGACTGAATCATTAGGACAAAGATTTTCCGCCATTTCAAAAAGTTAATTATAAAAAAAAAGAAAAAACATTGAAATTGCTATTTAGGGGTCGAACTTGCAACGTTCGAATTAAAAGCAACGCAGCTCACCATTCGGCCAAACCTCGCTTGTTAAAAACGGCCATAAAATAGTTGATGTAGAAGCCTGACGACTCATCACCAACCACCAACCCTTTTTTCTTAATAGTAAATTACTCTTAATTTTGCGTTGAGGGTGGCGACGGAAGGGGCGGAGCCAATCGGCGTCTTCGAATTACGTAGATTTCCTACAACATTTCCATTGCTGTTTGGCCATGTTGTCTGCAAATTTTTGAACGATAAAAGGCGTTTTCCAAATAGGTTTTTTAAATTTTCAAAACAAAAATCAAAAAATGTTTTACGCCGCTAGTAGGAAAATGAACCCGATGATTTTTATTCATTTTCTAAAAGAATAAATTACTGTTCATAGTCTTAAAGCTAAATGCATGCGCATGCATTCGTGCTTCTAACTGCATTTGCATGCTGACATTCATGTGCATGCAAATCTTCAACGGTAGTGCGACATGTCCGCTGGACTCATTGGAACGTAGCGAGGTCGAGGAGCAGGGCCGACTTCCTCCGGTCCGTATTGAATCACTTGACCTTGGTTGGGGTCACGGGGTCCTTGACCCTGAGGGTACTTAACCTCTGACACGAACCCGGAGGTCACTCTCCAGAGGAAAAGGGTCAGGGCCCCTCCAAGGATTACAAGAAACTCTCGGAGGACAGTCCCTCCTCCAAAAGGGCGTGATGCAGTGCTTCGAAATACGACAACTTGCTCGCAAATGACGAAAACGAGGCAAAAAAAGGCGGAGCTAAGGGCACCTCCTTGGCAGACGGTTGTATTTTTCTAAAAGAAAAGTTAAAAAAGTCATTTAAAAAAGTCATTTACAAAAGTCATTTAAAAGAGTCATTTAAAAAAGTCATTGAAAAAAAGTCATTTAAAAAGGGCATTTAAAAAAATGTTACTTGAAGAACGCCCAACATCAAAAACGCTGCAGAGCAGAACCAGAGAGAAAAGTCGGCGATGAAGATGATGTACAGAGTTCGGAGCGTTTTGACTTCAGCGTCAGCTCCTTTTGCTCCGCCTCCTGCGTCAATCCCATTTGCTCCGCCCCCTGCTTCACGCTCCGCCTCCGTTTCTTTGTACCGGACTGCCTTCCCACCAACCTGCGTGATTGGCTTGTCTCTACTTGCAGGCTCCGCCCCCGAGCCTCCTGCGACACCTTCGTAGAAATGGGCGTAAACACCTACGCCAATACCAGTGCCGACCTGAAAGCAATAGAAATTTTGTTTTAATTTAGCAATTTGAAAATTTAAAACAAGGAAATCTTTTTTTTAAAAAAGGATTTAAAAAAAGTCTGAAATTGTGCAGTTTACCATTACAAGGAAGGCGACTCCCAGCACTCTAGACTTTGTATCGCAGTCAAGAAGGCCCATGAAGCGAAGGTGAGTGATTTGAAACAGAGTTTTTTTTTTAAATTTAAAGCAAAGAGTTTTCTTTACAGTTCAAAACAAAGATTTTTTTTTAAAATTAAAACAAAAAGGCATAAGCAGCGTAAACTGTTGTACTAAAACCTAGTGGTCATGGCAACAACGCATACGTCACGCCCACTGGCTTCGGACTGGATTCTACTCGGACTCCTACGCTTTCCCAGTCAGAATTGACGCAGAAAGAGGCGGAGTCAATGATGACGTCAAAGCAGGCGGAGTCACGACATCTGCAAGACGCTGATCCAGACTCGCTGCGAATTCTTTGCGTCGTTTTCATCGCTTTGACTCTGCTGCGCAGGTCTTGTTCTGCTGGAGATTTAGTCAAAACCTCATTATTATTTTCATTGCCTTTGACAGGTCATTGACCTCAATCACCAAAGGTCAGTGACCTCGAACACCAAAGGTGAGTGACCTGATTAGCAAAGGGTGCCATGTACTTATTTTCGCATTTCTCACACACAATGATAAGCTAGCATTTTTTTAAACACTTTTTTTAACCCGTTACCTCCGATTGCCGCCCGCCCGGGCCAAAAAAACGTTTTTTGAACGTTTTTTGAAAATGTTGTTAAACGATTTATTTATGAAGAATTTCAGCTGTTGGACCTCGGCAATCGGCATTAACCTCCCGATTTCACCAAAGGTCACATGGAGGTCAAATACCTTGCAGTATGTCTTTTGAGAGGTATTTTCAAGTTGATTCCGAATATGACCTCCCAAATCACCAAAGGTCACAGAGAAGGTCAAATGTAATAAAGAAAAATTTCACAAAATTTAATTATTTAATAAAAATTAATTAAAATTAATTATTTTTTCAACAAAATTTTACTTTTTTTCAGCAATTCATCCATACACTCCCACATGCATTTATTTGCAAAAATTAATAAAAATAAATTAAAATTAATTATTTTTTCAACAAAATTTTACTTTTTTCAACAATTCATCCATGCACTCCCACATGCATTTATATGCAAAAAATAATAAAAATTAATTATTTTTTCAACAAAATTTTACTATTTTCAACAATTCATCCATACATTCCCACATGCATTTATACCCATAATTCATCCATACATTCCCACATGCATTTATATTCAAAAATTAATAAAAATTGATAAAATTAATTTTTTTTTTCAAAATTTTACTTTTCATCCATACACTCTCAGCAGCATGATTCTTGAAAAAAATATTTGCAAAATAATTTTTTTCTAAAAAAAATATTTGCAAAATAATTTTTTTCTAAAAAAAAAAAACCTTTTACAACAAATTAATTTCGTCAATCACGCAGCCATGTTTTTTTTTTTTTGAAAAAAAAAAAAAATTGAAAAAAAAATTCGAATTTTTTTTGAAATGCTTGTTTTTTTTTGGAAAAACTATATAATTCCGATTTCGGTGATCGGTTCTACACTGGGCCCGGGCGGGATGTATTCGGAATTCCATTTTTCACTTTTTTGGCAGCACATAGCGGGCGGGACTTGTCTTTTTTTAACAGAATGTCACAACCGCGGGCCTCTGCGTCTACTCTACATTCTACCGGGAGTCAGAGGTTGTCGTAGTGAGCGGAGTATCTTCAGGTTGTGGGTGCGGAGCCAATGAAAAAGACGGAAAAAGAGCCAATCAGAAGGCACGAGGCGGAGTCAATTTGATGGTGAAGAGCGAGTCACCACTCATGTGAACTCTACATCATTTTAATTACTTTTTAATTAGTGATTTTGCACTTTGGTTCTGCGGCACATTACTCCTCATCGTCGGCATTCTTATGAGTATGCAAATTAATGTTCTAAAAGCTGTTCTAAACATTGTTCTAAAATTTGTGCTCTAAGAATACTTGTTCTAATTTTTCTTTTTAGAAAAGTGTAACCCTTTGTCGGACCGCCGTCTGTTCCACCCCCTTCTTTTGCCTCGTGTTCTTCGTCTGCCAGCAATTCTACAATTTTCAACCTCTCGCCTCCAGCAACTTTGGCATGTTGACCCTCGCCGAGCTCCCCGTGCTAGTCGCCCCCGTTGTGACCTTCCACCTCTGGTTCGTGACCTTTCGGTTTCGCGTCAGAGGTCAATATGGCAGTGCTGCGGGGTCAACGACCCCATGACCCTTACCACGATGACGTGCTTCAATGCGGCCCTCAAGTAACCCCTGTCAGGGGGAGTCTAGGACCGGATTTACGGGTCATCAGACTGAAAGAAGAATTTCGGAGGGGCTTTTGCAATTTTCGAAATAAATAAATCATTTTTTATGAACAATGAAGAATTTTTTTTTGAGTAATGCTGTTTTGATTGAAGACACGTGATTTAGTTTAGCAACACTAGCGCAGGGCCTTGCCTGGGGGCAAGGGGCGCCTGCGGCGCCGCCCTGCCCTGCGCTAGACCTTCGGGTTATAGTAGGAACAAATCTGTGTTTAGAACAAATTCAAAACAAAAGAAAACAGCTGAGAAAAACAAATA
>JAQFYP010001820.1:0-14295 GCA_034694865.1 Bilobella braunerae
TGTTCGAGATGCTATTCGTTTCCCTTCTGAATTTCTAAGTTAAACTCCTAACAGCTGACTTAAGGTAAAATAAAATAATTTTCCATACACTGCTAAGTCAAATGGGAGTTCAAAATGCCGACTAAAGACAATTGTCACTGATAAAAATAGTCAGCGGTCCATTACAGGAATGTTGTGTCCATAAGGTAATGGGTTAATTAATTGTCGTTCTGTCGATTTCGTCAATAAATTGGTTAATAAGTCCACGTTGCGGGTAATTTTACCGTCTCAAAAATTCAAATCGGCAATATTTGGCAAATGTCACAAGTTAAAAGGTTACAACATTGGAATTACGGACGATCTAAATTTTTCGAAAAGACAGCAAAAAAAACCTTTGTTATCCACACTTAAAATTGCTAAAATTGAAGGCAAATTTGCATACATCAAAAATAATACGGTTGTCGTTAAACCTCCTGAATTTAATAATTTATTTGCAGTGCACCTCATGTGAATTCCGAAACCTCATGTAAAGAAGATCCATCATTTCCGTATCTTTCGTTGTCAAAATAAATCACCACAAACCTCGTCCTAGATTCCAGCACAAGCATACCAGAGGAGGAGTGCATCAGCACGCAAGAAATCAAAGCATCTCAGGATTCCGAAGGTCAAAAGTAAAAAAAAGAAGAGAATTCGACATAGAAAGAAGACCCTTTCTTGTCCCGCAGAAGGTCCAACTCCCTTTAAAAATCCCCCTGAAGTCATTGCGAAATTTTTGGATGAAAATTACAACAATTTACTTCGTCTGGATAATAAGAAGCCTGTTCGAAAGAAAGATTTGATAATATTTCAAAAAATTAAAAAATGTCTAAAAAGTTCTAAAAATTTAGATTTAGTTAAATTTGACTTTAAACTTAGAAGCTCTCTTAAAATAATTGGCATAATTCTAAAATACTGAACTCCAACTATTAATTAATAATCTTTAAATTTTATATAAAGTTTGTCTGTTAACCCTTCCATTGGCCCGAGCCTTAAGGGAGCGGTAAATAGTTTTTTTTACTTTTACTTTCCTTTTTTAACCGTAAATCTCATATTGGATGCCCGAGACCTATATAATGACATTTATTTAAAAAATAAAATTTTACCGTTGTTTTCAAAAATGAGTTGCTGAACGTGATTAATAGTTTTCAACAGAGTAGTGCGCGCTTTTACTTGTTTTTAAAAACCAAACAAGAAACAAATTTGTGTGAATTCTTGTCAAGAAAACTATCGTTTGTATTATGCATAGCTTTCAAAGCCTCATCTGAATGGTTTAGTTTACAAACAAAAATTTTTTTGAGCAATGCACAAAACAAGCATAAATACCATATTCAACATTTACATATTTGAAGGGAAAATCTCGTGGAAACGGGATACTTTTAATCGAAACGGTCGCAGTTAGCACTACGTAATTGCGAACGGGCCTTCAACGTAATTATATGTGACCAAGGATTGGCCTATTTCACAACTGAAGTATGTCTTCGCCTTTAAGTTTGAATAATTAACAACGCGATTTAATTAATTGCTAAAATTTTGTTCACGCACACGAAAATATCCATTCTCGCCATCTTCTCATCTTTAAACGCCATTCCACACCTTGAAGTCGTTGTTCTAATGCTCAAAATTTATTTTCACTCAGTTTCAAGCTCTGTTTTATTACCGTAAGATCTCGGAATTTGAAAATATTATTTTCCAATGAAGTGAAGTTCGAGGTATTTGGTTACCTTTAAAAGTAAATACAAAATTGAACACCACACCATTTTTTAACACACAAATTTAAGAAGTACGCAGTGTATCCTATTATTTCGCAACAGAAGGCTTGTTTACCTACTTCAGAAGAAAATAGACTCAAAATGCAAAAAAAAATCAAAACTTGGGTTGACCTGAGCACAATCATATGTAGTGTTAATTTAGTACGCTTTTATTAATATTCAACACAAAAACATCAATCGTGAACATTATAAAAAAAACTGCAAACATAAAGAAAATCATTAAAAAAAATTTTTTCAGGGTTTGTAATTCAATTGGTCACACCTCAGTGCACGTTTGTGTTTTTTTAACAAAATGTAACTCATTTGAAGAACCTTATGATTTATTTCGGCGGAAAAACGTTATCGAGAAACTTATCGGGGACGTTTGGCGTTTCTAGGTACTTGGCAACCACCCAAATCACGTGCAATTTGAGACCCGTGTTCGTTCGAATTGTGCTGTAAGCAACTCCAAGGCCCATGCGATCCGATCCCTTCCAAACCATGGTTGTAAATGTCTCCCATTTCCATAAATCCTCAACAACGGGATTTTGGTAACTGTAGAACTGTTTTTTGTTGTACCTAGATTATTAAAATTTACAAGGAAGGATTAACATAAACTTGCAATCTTGCAGGGACTGATAACTGATTGTAGTGTGGCGTACCAGTCATCACAAGCAAAGTCGGCATCTTTAGCGTTCATGGGATGCTTGGTCAACTCGTAATAGTTGGCGATATTCTCTCCATGTTCACGCTTTTTCGCAGATGGGCTACTTACCAGTTGATTTTTACTTGCTAATTCTTCAGCATAGTCTTGAGCCATTTTGTTGAGCTGTAACGTTCACATAATATTTTTATTTATGACTTATTTTGTATTGTGTACAATGTCTAGGTAGTACTAAAGTACTTGACAATTGGCCTTTTTTTTTAAACTGCCTTAGACTTGAACCGCATGTCCAAAGAAGCTCAACAGTCAAGAAATAAAACTTAACTAATAAAGTTAATTGTTTAATCAGCTACACACCGCGTTGATCCTGTACTGCTATACAATACACATACACCTAGACAAACCCGTCTTTTGGACAATATAGTGAGTTGAGCATGGAGATATTTGATACGAAAATGACAATTTCTACGGTCATTTGCTGATTATAACACTTTGCAGATGGTTTCAAACGTACATTGAATTCAAATCAATTGTTCCCCATATTACAGTTTTAAATCATTTTACGTTTTGGAAAGTTTTATCGGCACAGTACCCAAGGCTTGTACTTAATAACTCTTAACTGGCAATTTTTTTTGGTATGGTATCTAAAACCATTTTGAATTGTCTTACCTTCTTATTCAGTTTGAGTTTTTTTGATCCGTGAATGGCACGTTTCTTGTTGTGCAAACTCAAAACACTCTCTCTTATACCTGAAAATTTAATAGTATATTTACTTGGCCCCGTTCTAATTTCTAACGTTAATTTTATTTGCCATTGAAAGGTGCGTGAGAACTGGCTTGTTTGGATAAATTACTATGAATGATTTACTATAGCTTATATTATAATTAGTCAATATCATAGACTAAATAATTATGTTGAGATTAGTAACATCCTTGTATTTATGTGGCGAGTTTTTACCGTTAAACAACATTAAATTACATAGCGTTATTTAACGTTACGTTAAAAATAATTGAGTAAAACTTAGTTTTTACTATACCCAGTTGTAATCATTCGCCAATTAATTGATTTTTTACCATGAATATAATTTTCACAATTCATAACGTTAAATACCATCGGTATGGTAAAAAATGAAGACAAAAAATGGTAAGATGGTACTACAATTAACCAGAGAGTTATTAGTTACTTAAATTGTTACGTGCATTGGAGAAGAATAGAAATAATTAGTAGTAAAAAATGCAACAGGGTAAAATATACTTACTATTAAGCGTTTCTTCCTTCAATTTCTCCTGCTCAAACATCTCGCTATCGTCCGTCGGCGCTTAATTAATCATAATTTTAAGCATTAAATTTGTAATTTTTACTCGCTTTAAATTAAAGAAATAATTGTGGTGCAAATTGCATTACCACATTGGAAGTATTGTTACTCAAAATACAGCAATTTTGAATTTTTGTTTGTTTTTATTTTAGTACTACTTACCTTTAACAAGCAAAATGAGGAATTGCACTAACATATTCTTTTGTAGCACAGCATCGTCGCTAAGGCGTTCAAAGGTTTGAGGGTGGAACATCACCCTTGAGATGCCGACATGAGTTACTCCTTTAAACTAAAAATATACACATTTTTTAGGCTGTTGACACATGTTGTAACTTTATTATTTTGTTGGATCTGATTGCCCTTGTCTTCTATTAAACCGGTAAAATCGTAAATTTGGAAGCTGCCCAAATAACCCTGGGGTCATTTGGGGTACCAAATTATGTTACCCAAGTTCCCTCTACATATTTCAAAAGTTCTAAACATTTACTCCGCAAATGTTTAGTAACATTTGCTTACTAAACAAATCGACAACATTGTCGACTATCCGTTGAAAACGTTGTCGACGGAAACGTGCGCAACTCTTATTTAAATTATTTTTATTTGTGGTATTTCCATAAATTTTTCCATATTTCCCATGGCTAGTTTTAAAAAAAATTGAAATACGTTTCCATGCCCATGTTACTAATTTGAACGTTACTTACGTAGTTTTCTTTAAGTAAATTTACGCAATCTCTAAATGTGCTTTCCAGGCTTGACGTTGTTGCAGTAGTGGAAATAGGCACTAGGAGGAACACTTCTTCCGTCCATTTAATTATTTCATCCTTGTTCTCATTTAGCGATTCCCATTCGGCGGCTTTTCCCTCCACAAGAGTCTGAACCTATATGAAAAATACTCTCTAGTTATTAATTGCCTTTTGAGTATCCGGTTACTCAAGAAATATAATATCTAACGCTAGATGACAAAGTATTTTGAGTCCGTATAATTAGTGTTATTTAAAAATTTGACATAGAGACCTAGACGCTGAAGCACTTGTTACACTAAAGTATTCTGAGTTTTTTTTTTACTTGGGTTGCCTAGAAGTAGAATGATATAGTTTATTTGTGTAAAAATTTGTAACGAGAAATTTGACAACGGAAACGCAAGCAAGCATTTGAGTAGGAAGAAAAATTTGTGAAGTTATAGATAAAGATTTGTGAAGATAGTTAAAATGCCACTTAAACTTACGTTGTCGGTATTAAGGGGGCTTATCATTTTGCCGAATCCTGGAAATTTTTTATGTAGGATATCCCACAGTGCGATAACTTCACTGTCACTCAACATTGCTGAAGCCTTCAAGGCTGAGGCCACAATTATCAAGACGGCAATAAAAGGACTCATTTTTTCTAGAAGAAATGAATGACAATGAATTTAAAACTTCGATTGAGGTTAAATTATATAGCAAAAAACTAAGGCCGGAGTTATTAGAAACAATTCAATCGTTTTCTAACTAAACAAAAAATCGATACGAAATTTAAATCCGGACTAAATGCATTACCATCATGAATGTAAATCTTAACCATCTCAGCTAAATAATTGAGCTAAAAAAAGTGACAGAACAAGGTAAAACTACCGGCACGTTGGACACGCCCACGCACAATTCCTAGCCCAATTGAAACCATCGTTAGGATTTGAGCGAGATAGGAATGGGAGTTGGATAATTTCTACTTTATTTGTAACGCGTAAGTTAAATTCATTGTTAAAGGTAAGAAAAAAAAACTCACCAAATCGTAGTGCTTCAATTTTTTCAAAATTTGCAGGACAAATGTGGAGCTTTAAACTCCAATCAAAGTTATTTTATACTCTTTGTGGATTTTCTAACGATGTGGTGCAACGCATGTGATGAAAGTCAATTCTACGTTGCAAAATATGAATTATCATTATTTTAAAATCTTGGCGTAGTTGATGTAGTGGTCTACAATTTTGCAAAGTCCTATCAAGCTCAAAAGGCAATTAGAGGATTAGGGATTTTGAAGTTTCGTTCCGCTCCGCTTCCTCCAAGTAACGGAAACGAAACCGTATTGGAAACTTCAAAAAGTGAAACGGAACCGTCAGAAAAATATTGAACTGGAAAAAAAAACGGAAATTGAAACAAACAAAAAATGTTTTTTTTTTCATTAACCTAACGTACTTGACATATCAGTCTGCAATCAACTCATCGTCCACTTTTGATTTATTAAATTGTACTTTGTAAAATTGTTTAATAAAATGTAATTTCCTCATGATTTTTCCAATGCACAATGGTCAAAAGCCAAAGAAAATTAAAAAAAATTCCCGCTTTTTGAAACATGTGCATCTTATAAAAGTTTTGAGAAAACGGTTCCAATAAAATATAGAACCGGGATTGGAATTGAATCAGAACGGTTCGAGCCGTTTAAAAAATGTGCAACTGGCATCGGATAAGAACTGGAAACCGGTTTCGTTCTGTTTCTGGCTCTGGAACTTGAACATCCCTAAAATGGAACCTTCATTTTAGAAGAAAAAGGTTTTATTTAGCTCCAAACCTTCAGAAACGTTGAGATTCATGAAAATCTCAGCAAAAACTTTGTTATTTGTTTAAATTTTTTCGAAAATTAAATTAGAATATATTCGACTTTCTGAAAACAAATTTCATGGAGCAGCTAAAAATATTATCGTTTGTTATAATAATCACTCAAAATAATAATTGGAATCTGGCTGACATAATTATTTTCACTTAATAACGAATTTCGAAACCTTATGCTGATACAGAATAGTACCCATGTCAAATGTTTATCAAAAATTTTTGCTAATTTTTGTTTTCTAGGTACACTTTTTTCCAAGTTGTTGTAGAATTTAAAAAATCTAAAAGATGTAGCATGTAAAAATGACGATTATAAGGAGGTACAACGTATCAAGTAGCTAAAAATATTTACGAGAACCCTTCTTTGAATTGTCCGTTTTCCCGTGTTAATAAGCCATTGATTATCAAAAATTTCAAAATTTCAAAAATTTAAAATTGAATATTAGCGGATAATTTTCTCATAAATGTAATGTTTGGCTTGTTCGTGCTCACAAGCTTTGCTTGTTAGTTCCGTCATATCTATTAATCTAAAGAATTGAAATTCTAAATAAAATTGTTACCTACTTACTTGATGTACGTGCAGAATTTCACCTCATATTTTAAAAACTATATTATTTTTTAGAAGTTGATATTCTTTTGAAAGAAATTCGTAAACTTGTTTTTGAGAAATGAATCCAATTTGACGCAGCCACTTCTAATGTCGACACAACATTGCAAACTTGCAAAATTCAATTCATTTTTTTATTTTCCAGAGCAGGGCGGTTTATCCCCCCTGCCACTAGATTTGCGTTCCACGATTGTTTAAACAGGTTTATTATTTATCCTTCATTATAATCAATATTATATATAATAACTAAAAAGTTCTTTGGATTATGATTATGTTCCTTTCTAATGTCTAATCATACCTATGAAGCGGCAAACGCCTTTTACGCCTAAGTTGTGATTCATTAAAATCAAACTGAAAGCATAAACTCAACAAAAGAAAACACCTCTAATAGATTATTAATGTAGACATAACTAAAATAAGTAATTAACATAGTTAAGCAAAGTGGGCGGTTTTAAAAGTTTGTTTCCAAAAACAACTTGTTTGTTTTATGCTTAAAAAGCAGATTTGAAAAAAGTATATGTTACAAAACCCAGTCAAAAATGTATTTAACTATGTACTCAAAATCAGGGAAAGATTTACTTAAATAATTTTTCCTTTTGATTATATTTACCTCAATGCTAAAATAGTTCAAATTTTCGTGTACATGGAAGCTTTGAAAAATTACGGAGTAGCCCGAATGTTGCACCCTTATTTAGTTTTAGACTTAAATCTGAAACAAATCTGAAACAAACAAAACCCGAACCTCAAGGGTTAGTGCGAGTGCATGCCACAGTAAAAAATTAATAAAATTTGATAATAGAATACAAGCACTGAAATTTCGTTCTTTAGTAAGAAGAGAGTAAAGGAGGCAGATTTTCAAAAAAAAATGTAAATTACGGCGAGAGAATGCCAGATGAAGTCCAATTTTTGATTGTATCTTATCCGAAATCGAAAACACATTTGCTCGCTTTCTCCAACTTCCAAACACATGAGAAAAATCACTTAGGTATTCTTGAAAATCCCGCCCGGAATTTTTTCAAATTTTTGTGTCACAGTCACAGAAAATTGTGTTAAATATTTTTTCTTGTCAATTCTTTTTTTCAAAATATAAAAATATTGTAATATGTAAGAAAATTTTATTGTCAGGTCAGGACTGGTTAAAAGTAAATCGTTGAAATCTTCAACGATCTTCTTTGGTTTCGCGGAAAAATGTAAACAAATAAACATAATCAAATTTAAATTCTATTATATCTTAAAAATACATCACCGACTCATAATAACTAAATACTTTGTAATATACAGTATATGAGTTTAATTTTAATATTATCCTGTATTTTGTGTTTCTGATTTTTTGTGGGTTAAGGCAAGGTTAAATTCATCAAATATTATTCCCAACGTAAACTATTCAGGATGATTCATTTAAAAGGTGCCAAAAAGCCACCAGTAAACACAAGTTAGATGTTTATTTTTATTGTCATTAGCTAAGTTTAAGTCAAGGTTAAGAATGTTAGAAGAGTCAATGTTATCAAGGTTACGTTCATTTACGCGTTGCATTGTACAATTAGATTGCATTGCATGATAAGCTTTTAGGGGACATCCACTTTAGCGCCATCTACTGAGCTGGATTGAAGCAATGTGAGAGGATGGTTGAGCAAAAGGGAGATAGGTTTTGCCCTTTCAGTAGAACATTTTTTTTAGCATGAACATGCAGCATTAGATTTACAGATCAAAAGATCAAGTTACTACTAGCGCCATCCCTTCCTTGATGATAAAAGCATTTGAATCACAAACAAGTGTATTAACTAATCGACATTATGCGTAATTAATGTTAGTAATTAGCTTGTGCCTAATTCTAAATCATAACTAAAGGTTGCTGTTTGTACTGCAACATGATGTAGCAACAATTCAGCAGTAGCCGGTGGTTGCACCGTAGTAATGAAACCAACATCATGATTGTCCAACATCCATCTTACAATACTATGCAACCTATACATTTGTATAAACAAATATGTTTCGACACTTCTGTATAGTATAAACTTCAGTGTAAACTAGACTATTAAATAAACAGGAACAGTAAATTGGAAGCAACGCAATTGTTCCCACGAAAAAAATGGGTTTAGTACTCTTGCTAAAATGTTAATCAAATCAAATTAGCTAATTACTTGAGTACTTATCTGCCTGTAAATGTTCGTCGAATCACTGAAGCTGCAGCTCAGCGCCGCTTAAACACCTCGATACTTGTCATCGCAATTCACACCAGTAAGTTGTAAATGTTTCTGCTCACATAATATGATGTCAATTATGTTAATAATGTCTGTACTTTTGTAGGAATAAACTAGGAATTGTAAATACAAATAAAATATATTAATATTCAGACTAATAACTATTTTCACCTCTAGATTCAAATAGAGGTTAAGCCTCTGCATGTTGGATTCCGGTTCATGCGGCTGTTGCAAGTAGATGTTCATCTTATTCAACTACTGATTCTGCAACGAACAAAAATAAACGCAATTTTGACAAATTGAATTGCAAAAGAATGCATTGACTTTTGGAAAACCTTTTCCTTCGCCAATTTGTCATAGTATCACTTGATACTCACGCGTACAACCCTTCGCGAGCTACTGTATTTTTTCTATGGAAACCCTGACATTTCCCCATGTTTATATGACACCTAACGCCGAGAAATTGTGTTGTAGTCGTTTTGCTACTCACAGCACAGCGGTCCGATGACTCGGTTTGCTTGGCCTAAATTATTTGGGTCTTTCAATCGCTTCTTCTTTATTAGTGGCGGAAGCGAAGCGAAAGCTACTTTTGTTTTTGTCATTTCTGTCCGTCCCCCTGTCTGTCTGTCTAGTTTATAGTTTAACAAATTTAAATTGAATTTGGTTTGGAAATGTAAAAATTGAAAACTAGTTCTTACTGGAATTCTCGTTGAGAATGTAAAAATTGAAAACAAATTTTAATTGAATTAGGTTTGAGAGTGTAAAAATTGAAAACAAGTTCTTACTGGAATTCTCGTTGAGAATGTAAGAATTGAAAACAAATTTTAATTGAATTAGGTTTGGGAATGTAAAAATTGGGAACAAGTTCTTACTGGAATTTCTATTTGAGAATGTAAAAATTGAAAACAAATTTTTACAAAAAACGAAGCTAGGAAAACAAAAAAAAAAACAAAAATTGTGTTTGTCAATTGTACAGTAGATTAAAAACAGCTTATTTCCTCCACTACAAATTATTTAGTTTTAGCTTGTAGCGCAAATAACAGGAGAGAAAATATATAATTGTTTTATTATATAAATTATTAGTTGGCGAGGTTGGCTTAGTGGTTGGAGCTTCTGTCTTTCTCCACAAACAATCATGAAAACGGGAGTTCAAATCCTCCGATCAGCCTCATAAAGTCTTGCTGTTGGTTTTCTTTTTAAAGGACCTTGCCTCTGACCTAAAGACTGCACTCATTTGCATAGAGTCACCTGCGGGTATCAGGCGAAAGCTACGGCCGTACCTCATTTCAAGGTTGGTGTCTTCCCTTGTGGACTAGGCCCGTAAAACCGCGGAATGTTGTTGTGAGTCTGTTGATTCCAATTGATGACAATATCTACGCTAATGAGCTCCTGCCTTACCTTATCCCTACCCCCATCCTTTCATGTTGACCATCCGCGCTGCGGGAAATGTCAATTAACGTGCCTTTTCATTTTCGCTATAGAGCGGTATACACTTGTGAGTTGACTGAGAGTTTCCGCTACAATGAACGTCGGGTTGACCACCGAATAGCTCTAGTTATCTAGGCTAAGGCTTGACACCGCCCTAAGCATACTGACCCAAGCTCATACTCCACGACCGGAACTTTCCAGGTTTCTACTCGACTTACTTTATTACACCACTATTTGTACTTTGTAGGTACCGAGACTCGAACCCGGCACCTACCCAGGTAAAGAAAAGGAAAGTATGTTTCCCAAAAGCATTTATTTAAATCGAAAATTTATAAGCCAACAACACCACCAAATAGAGAAGCGCCAATTCGGAAATTGAAAACGCGTTATCTACAATTCGTATTTGTTAAATGCCATAGGGGTACTCAAAAGAATGAAAGCACGCAATAATTTAATCAGCAATTTCTTTGCCCCTGTAATTAGCAAAAAAAAAACAATCAAGTATGAAATGATTAATTGAACTACATATGTGAATGTTTTGAGGAGCTTGGGACATTTACGTCCCATTGAACGTAACATTGAATTTCGCTACACATAAAAAAACTCGCTTAAAAATTAAATAAAAAATAAGCTAGTACTACGTTATACTGAACGAGCATGTACATGTTGATATGGGTGAACCTTATATCAAATAAACTTAAATTGAATTTCACTACAAACCTTGTTAGTCTGTAGCAATGAATTCTTTGCTGCAGTATTAGGTACATTCAAATGTAAAACAAAATTGGAGCCAGCAAATAGCCGTACAGTTCGTACACGGTCATAATCAAAACTGAACAAAACGTTTCGTGATATTGTGATGTATAGGAGTAGGAAAGTTTATTTCGTTGACTAAATGACGCCTCCCACACTTTAATCACCAGTTTTAAGCACAAATAACACCAGCAGAATGTTTTGCTTTATAATATATATTTGAATAGCATTTTTCTTATCAAACTTTTACTTTATTTCATGTGTGTCATAACTAATATTTTATTAGGTAACAATAATACCTGAGTAGTCTACAGTGACCCGTTACAAATTTATGAGGTTGAATTTTAAAAAAATAGAGTTCGAATGGAACAGGTGTTACAGATTTTTTAATTCCCGAGTTGGTAAAACCGCTCTTCAAGATTTATTACATTTTATAATTTTTCATAAGGCAACCCAGTCTTAAGCTCAAATAGTTTGTTTACGATGAGATTAGTAGTATAGTTTTTAGATACACTGAAACCGACTGAATTTTAACGTATACAATATATTGAGCAATAACTCAAAAGAAAGTCGCTAAAAGAGATATTTTAATATTTCACTAGGCACACTAACTAATTCCTATTTTACGCATACTATTTTTTACGCGAGAAAATCTAGTACGCTAGTTAATGCTAGCATGTATTACACTTATAATTTCAGTTACATGTTCGGTACTTTGAATAAAGCCGTATTTTCTAGTATTTTAAAATTACCAGCATAACAAAAAAGTTGTGCAATGTCTCAATTTTGAGTTAGGTACTTAAATATGAACCTCTTGGCATCAAAATCATGACATTTATATTTTTCTTCTCTGGTTTTGGCGTCCTTTTGCCGTTTTTGGCTCTGGTACATGGATATGTGTCAACAATTTTACTTCTCCTTCGGATTCTCAAATGAAATGTATTGAACACTGTGCACCAGATTATCTTGTGAAGGATTGGCAATTCGAGGATCGGAACAACCCCGATCCGATCCGAGTCGGATTAACCCGTCGGATTATTCAAAAATCGGATCGGATGTCGAATTACTTTCGAATGTCGATTAATGTCGAATTAAGTTCTTGAAGTACCGGAACAACAGGAAAACCAAGTTTATCCAATTTGAACGTCTAAACTACAAATATGTTTCAAAAGCCACATTTTTTACAATTGTTTTTGCACGTGCATTTCTGGAATGTGCCGGAAGCAATTCGCTGTCTTTCGCCAATTAAAGTTTTTGCACAACACGTTCCAGCAAAATAGACTCACAAAGGAAGTTCTTCGCGTGCCCCCTTCAATTGGATATGCCACATGTACACAACTTTAGATTAGGGTCCTAAGGTAAGGATTATGGTTTTGTTTCAAAATTTATAAGTTGATTTTCTATAGAATTTTAAAATTTTGAAATCGACACAAATTTTGCAGGGTCTCCATTTCAAAACTTCCATTTTCCCGGCTAAATTTCCAGAAGGATTTTAAAAAATCCAAAATCCTAAGAAATGCGATTTATGGCCAAGCCCGCATTCTAAATAACTGTATTCAGGCACTGAAGAAATTTTACTACGAAATACTAAACGAATACTAAATATGGCAAGAATATAATTAAAAGGAAAAAAAATTTGATGCAGCCTCAATTAGCACATTTCGAATCACAAAATGTGTTTCAAGTAGTGGCGTAAAATTACTTTCGACTTAACCTAATTGGCTAATTTAATTAACTAATTGTCATTCAACCCTGCTTCCATTTTCGTTCCATGTTATTAATTTCTAAATGCGCTAATTGAGGCTGCATGAAATATATGTTTTTCATTTTAAATTTTATTTTTGCCATATTTTGTATTTTGAGAACTTCTACAATGCCTGAATACAGTCATTTAGAAAGCAGGCTTGTCCATAGGTCGCATTTCTTAGGATTCTGGATTTTTTAAAATTCTTATGAAAATTTAGCCGGGAAAATGGAAGTTTTGCAAAAAAATTTCAATTTCAAAATTTTCTCAAAAACCAATTTATGAATTTTGAAACAAAATAGGGCCATAATCCTTACCTTAGAACACTATTCTAAAGTTGTGCATATGTGGGATATCCAAACAGAGGGGGCACTTGAAGAACTTCCCTTGTCAGTCCATTTTTGATACTATCAAGTCAATTGGGTTTCATTGCCCAGGAGAGTAAAAACAAAACAAGTGAACTAGATAACTTAAAACTAACAATAAGTATACATGATTAGCAACACTATGAAAGTGGCTTCTAATTTTTTGAATTCTGAAATTCCGACTGTGATCATTGGAAGCGTTTTTCGTCGTTTCTGTTTGATGTGCTGGGTGAGTTTTTTCGGTACTTCTGCTGGACTTTCTTAAGTCGCATATAATTATTTGACAATCAATAGATCTGTAATGCAAAATTGCGCTTGTAAATTTTTATCTTTTTCAAAAAATTAATCAAATAATTTAGTTTTCTTTTGTTGTCGCTGAAATTATACCGAATTAAACCGCACCCCGCAACTTTTGCCTCCTTTCGATTTGTATTCAATTAAAGTTGACGTAAACTTTCGCTCAGTTAGAACAGTTTCCAATACTTTTGGTTCAACTTTTATAATTACTTATGATAATTTTCAACGAGAATCGACAATTAAAACAATAAATAAAGTATTCCGCGTACAGGTCAAAATTGTTAAGTCACTACCCAAGCAAATGAGCTTGAATATTATTGAGTTTGCCCAAAAACATTTTTACAAAAAGAAATCCAAAATCTGACCGGTAATCCGAGCCAATATTTCGTTTAATCCGTTTTGGATTGCTCTACAATTAAAAAAAGGAGCGTTATTTGACATTCCCGCAGAGCGGATGATCAACATGAAAGGAAGGGTAGGGATGTAGTAGGGATAAGAACTCATTAGCATAGATGTTGTCATCAAGCAGGCACAACAGACTATCCGTAACATTCCGCTGTTTTACGGGTCTAAAGC
>JAQFYP010001821.1:0-14294 GCA_034694865.1 Bilobella braunerae
ATAAGCTAGTACTACGTATTATTGAACGAGCATGTACATGTTGATATGGGTGAGCCTGAAATCAATTAAACTTGAATAATTTTTAACACGAACGGGAACAGGAGATTTTTTTTAGATCAATATATCTAAAAATGAGTTATTAGGTGCATATGGTGGCGTATAGTAACGTCTTATAACGTATAAGTGTTGGTGGGTCTTAAGAGTTAAGTCAAAATTTTGCACGTAAAAATGTGGAGCTTGGAAAATATGTTTTGAAAAACAAAATGGTTGGGGTACAATAATCGGATAGAATTGAAATCACCATTCACCAGCACCTTGCCACCACAGAAAATCCATTGTGGTTGCATTAAGGGATGCACTGCACAAAAAATTCTAGTTATTGTTATTTTAAATAATAAAAGTTATTAATTTTAGCCACGGTGGTCTCTACAGCCGGGGAATTTAAAATGATAGCAGAAAATCTTGTGCATCTGAAAATTGTAAGATCCGTTTTTTTTGCAAACACTTATTTGCCAGACAAATATCAATCAAGTACAAATTCCAAATGTTTGTTAAATGGTTTCAATTCCTTTGAAAAGTTTGTTTGATATTGTACGTGTATTTCTTTTACAGGATAAATGTGATTGTGAATCGATAAAAAAGTTGATTCATGAGGCGAAAACGTATGAGTACATTAAGAAGAAAGAAACCGGTACTAAAAGTAGTAGTAGAATAATGGAATACAATATATATAATAAGTTTGCATATATTTAGCACAGTAATTGATCTATTCGTTATGCGTCTGTCAGGCGCAAATGCACTGCAAAACTATAACAGCATTCTAAAACTACAATGGCATTCCAAACATACAAGGTCATAAAAAACTCAGTTGCACTTCAAAACAAATACAATATCCCATGTACGGGATATAAAATAACTAGAATAAATCCTTCATGCGTCTCATGGAACTTACCCTTAAATTTAGCTTTTTCCGGGATTTCATATTACTATTTATCTATCTAACTATTATCTATCTATATATATATATATATATTATCTTAAACGCAATATTAATCATTCAGGTGGAATTCCACTTGTAAAATGGCTTGGGCAGGTTCGAAAATATGGATAATACATTCAATTTCAATCTTCCGGCAAGCGATTCTCAGCGTTCCTATTGCATACTCGTTGTGCAACATCTTGAGAGAAATTTAGTGGAATTTCCAATTTCACTTCCTAGCGAAATTGACCCCATTCACAAAGAACTCGTAGGAACATGTATCATTACATATTTTAACTTCACGACAGCAAGTACGGGGTATTGATATCTGTACTTTGCCGTTTGTGTGTAGCGATTCCATAAAAAAATCTTTTCCCTTCTTTCAGCGTCCCGGTTCCATGTGCATTCAATACACCAAAAATAAAAATACTTTGGAAAATTAAATACGAGAACAATTTTTAGCTCCTCAATTTGACTTAGGCAACAATGAGGACTCCGTCCTCACATTTTTTGGCCCAAATTCCAAGCATCAGGTTTTGGAGGTTTTCCTTAGGTCTTCTTAGGTCTGAGGACTTCGTAAATTTCGATAGAAGTACAGTTTTTGATGAGAAAATTTCGAAATTTCGACTTCGAAATTTTGTAAATTGTAGCTTAAGCTAAATTGAAGCTTTTGATAGAAATATCGACATATTGACATCGAAACCTCAAAAGACATATCGAAAATAAAAACTTTTTTGAAATTCACTCAACGAAAACTGAAAATTGATCGAAATTTCGATGTTCTCATCAAAAACATAAACGTTCATCGAAATTTTGATGCTCTCATTGAAAACATAAACATTATTGATCCAAATGTTGATGTTCTCATTGAAAACATAAACTTTCATGGAAATTTCGATGTTCTCATCGAAAACATAAACTTTAATAGAAATTTCGATATTCTCATCGAAAACTGAAATTGGATCAAAATTTCGATGTTCTTAACATCTTAATGATCTTAAAATGATCGAAATTTGACTTTCTCATCGAAAACTTAAATTCTATCAAAACTTACGAAGTCCTCATCAAAAAGTCGAAACTTCAGAAATTTTCGAAAAACTCGGCTGAGCGTAGAAAAAAGTTGAACAGAAATAAAAACAAAAGTGCCGATGTCTGTGACCTTGCAGATCGGAAATATAGCCACCTGTCCTGCCCTCTCACGGCAGATTTCTTTGGACATTTTTTTTTAAATTGTTTTTTTTTTCATTGCACACTACAAACCGTTTTTTTAAGTTGATTTCATTCACATCGTTAATAGGCGCAAATTTTACAAGATTTGAGAAGAATTCGGGTAGCCCATGGAGATGTAAATCCAAGCAAGATTTTTATAACTCCGGAAAACAAACTTGTTTTAACCGGGTTCGAGTTAGCAAGTTTTCCTGATTGTGAATACGAAAGTAAAGAGCCAGAGATCTACAATTTTGCAGCCTCGGAAGAATTGCTACAACCCGTTTAATGTGCTGGAATACTTTTTTTTAGAAAACGAATTACATAACCGCGTTTCAGATCCTTTTATTCTCAAAGTGGTTGCGTGAATTTTCTTTAAATAGCAACAACGTTTTGTCAAACCAACATAGCTTTAACGTGAACCAATTCAACAAAAGTTAGATTCAAGTCGAACTTTTATAACTTTGACATTTCTTGTATCGGATTTTCAGACTCAAGTTAACAGGTAGGTAATGAAGTAATTGCACAAATTTGTCGTCTCCTTGTTCTTGTGTGGTTTTGGTGCACAAAATATTTATATTATACACAAATTTTCACAAAAGCAAACAAACCTTTGTTGTCCTAGGTAAGGCAAAACCGGATGATGACATTTCAGGCAAAATCTTTACCATCTTTTATATTCTTTTATATGGGGTGCAAATTTCTTCCGTGGGAGGATGTGGGCAGCAGAGTTCGCATTGCTGTAATGAAGGCTGACTTTAAACTTGGGGTGTTCCAAAAAATTTGCAAAATTTCCGCAGGTAATTTTATAAGTGTAAAAAATTATTGGAGTTGGAAAAAACGCTAGAAGTGTTATTGATAGTTCTAAAACAAGTACTTACAAATATGCAGAACTACAATCCGTGCTCTCAAAAGATCTTACTAACGTCAGGATCAGTGAAGACGCCGATTACAATTTATACGCTAGCGTTAAAGAACTTCGTAAGAAAATCGAGAAGCATGACGGAAGAAAACAGGACATAAGACAGAGCTCGATTGGCATAAACTGAACAAAACATATTCTGTCAATAATAAATGTTCTGATTTTTAGACCAACTATGTTGTGTGCTAAACTGTACACAAAAAACAAGTAAACATAAAAGCATTGACACAAAAGATGCATAGTTTATGTATAAATATATGATGAAAAAGCATATTTCTACGCAATATTTGTTAAGGCGGCAACGTAGTCTTGCATGAATATATTGGATACAAAGTTATAAAAACATAAGTGTTTTGCAGTGTTATTTTCTACATAAATGCATTATAGAGGTCCAAATTTGTTCATTGTTACGGTGAAATACACTTTTGCTCAATATACCGACTTACTTTCCGACTCTAACCCCGTTTTCAACACATGCTGAGCATTGTCGTGTCAATGTAGTATTTATTGGTGAAATTTTTTTTGTGCCGTTTCATCTCGCGGTTTTACTGTTAAGCTTGTTGAGGGTACAAACAAGGTTGAAGCCATTTGTCCTAAAAGTTAGTAATTAAAGAAATCCGTTTCTGAGTGTTAGAGACCATACGCGCTTATAGTTAACCTTGCCTACTTCAAACATAGAAATACTAGCTTATGGCAAATTCTAACAGAATCTGGACAAAAGTCAATAATTTTTATATATTTTTTTCCTTAAAAGTTTTGTCTAGCACTGCTCCGGTAATGCTACCCATCAAGTTACAAGTGTGAGGAGGAAATACAATTTGACACAAAATTTTCTGCAGCTCGCTTTTTCCGAGTCTTTCCAAGCCTGAAGCATTTGCACAACGTTAATTTGTTTGCTGCTAAATAACTTTGCAAAAACGCAGTGAACTAATCGTGTTTCTATTTCAAAAAATGTACAACAACAACGTTGTACATCGAATAACAATTTGACTCTGCTTGGCCTCGAAAGCCAATTAATCTCCGTCGTGCATAAAAGCTACAAGTATATAAATAAATCAGATGCAACACTTTCCTCAAAATGTTGAGATGCAATGAACTGTTCCATTTTGCGGGTAAAGCTAAAGCGTCTTTCTTAATGAATTTTATTTATTAATTAACACAAAATTAATTGTTAAATTAATTAGTGAAATTTCCCGCTTGTACACTTCATTGTTGCGGTAAACTCGTTTGATTTGAATGAAGGGGTACATTTTGAGATTTATAGGCAAAATTTTATCCTGGATTCTACTTCTATGCAGTCTGCTTAGGTAGAATGTTAGTATGTAGATGAGTAGAATATTAAATGGTAGTTTGGGGCGACAACATTTCTACTCTTAAGACCATAAGTTGTACTCCCATCATTCCAATTCATTGATGCTACCCGCTGTATTGTAACCTAATTTGCATATTTAATGCTCTACCCGGATAATATGCTTCCCGTGTTACTAACTTGACTTTCTTCAATGATTCAAAGCTGCACAAGATCCTGAGCAACATGCTCAGTCTCCAAGATTTGAAAGTGAGGATTTTTTTAGCACAAACCCGAGTTGCCTTCTGGAGACCGTATCAAACTCAAATTTTTTCAAAGAGTGAAATTAGGCAACTTTTCAAAGGAAGTTCATCTTCAAATCTTGGAATTTTTACTCAGCGTCTCTGCCAATAGGCTGCGGTGGCTTGAACTTGAGGCCACGTTTAGTTGTGAAAAAATTGCGCGGCGTCTGTCGCCTTTACTCAACACAGTGCAAAATGTATCCTTACAACTTTCCTGTGGATATCGCTTTGAACTTTTGGAGAGCAGAGAGGAAACGGTTTTCTTTCATAATTTTAAATTAGTAGCCAAAATTTCTAGCAGTATAGATTTTAGTTCTGGCTTATAAAATTTTGTTCTTCTGATATTTGAAAAAAAAGCTTTATTTTAAATTTTGCATTACTAATGTTAATGAACTTGTTTATTGCTTATGCTAATGTTTATGTTTATTCAGGGAACTTACACGAAGGAAATACTGAGGGATTGGTCCTTTAATCACGTGACAGAACTAGAGTTGAATGATTTACACTACTCTGAAAACTGGATGCAAGTATTTCCAAATTTGAAAAGGCTCAAGACGCGCGTTGAAGACTGCTTAGCGCACGTCATGCAAAGCAGCTAGAACACGTCGAAGTTCAAATTGATAGCACAAGAAATATTTCACCTTTTCATCCATATGGTAGTAGTAGAGACCTCATCAAGATGAAAGGTACAAAACAAAAAAAAATGTTTTTAACAGTAGCTCATGAACATGGAGCAAGAAACGTTTAAAACGCATTTAAAAAACTTAATTTGTTTAATTTATTTTATTTTTCTAATTTGTTTCCCGCCTAGCTGCATATGTTAGAAGTTATATATACGCTACAGTTTTTGTTTTGAGGTTCTAAATTAAACTAAAATTAATTTATTTTTATACGCTTCACAGGTCTCAAAGTCCTTGCATTAAATTACAGGCAAAACATGTTCCTAGGAGATTTTCAAATCCGACCTCTTCTTGAAATTCATCCGTTGCAACTCTCGCCTTTAGAAACGTTAAGGTGAGTTAGTCAAAAATAGTACTTTTACACTTTTATTTAAATTTAAAAATTTGAAATATGTTCGAAAATAAAATTTTCGAATAAAATAAAATAAATAAAATAAACCTTACTTCGTTACGTTTTAATCAAACGGTTTTGCTTCAATTTTTAAGGTTTCAGACCATTGCAAGGAACAACTCTTCTACCGTCATCGCCGTGTTCTCTACAAATAGCGACTTACATTAGGCTACTTAAGACAATATTGTGAATTTGTTTTTTTTTTTATACTTTTGTAATAACACTATGCCTTCTTACTATATATTTGACAGCTGTTTTTGTATTGGAAATTATATTTGTAAAATTCGAATTCGGTACTGCTCACCATTTACTAGTATCCCAATACTTCAAAATTTTTAATTAAATTTAAACGTCTTATAACCTCAGTCTCAATTGAATCGTTGGAGATAATTGCTAATTTGAATTAAAAAAAAGACTGCCAATCACACTCCCACAGAATCACTAAAGTTACTTTGCATCCTTTTTTTTTGCTATTACTATTATAGTAAAAGGCAGTTCGTGACACGTCCGAGGTCAGGGGTCTATCTAAGTTGCTGACTATTCTGAAAATTTTGATAACAAAATTAAATTAGTTAACCTAAGTTAATTGATCGAACTAAGTTCACTGAACTATAGGTTGTAGAACTTGCAGATCGTGGATGTGGGGGATGTTGTGTGGAAAATTTCCTTCTGTGGTTACTTTTGGTGTCGCAGAGTAGAATATTTGACGTTTTGTTGCTTTGCGCTGTTTGTTCCATCTCCTCGGTAGACAAACAAGGCGAGGATTGTTCGGAAGAAAGTTTATAGCAAGGTGAAAGTTGCTTTGAGGTTGATTATTGCATCTTCTTTGTGGAGAACCGTTAGTAGGGTGAATTAATGGTGAAAATTATTGTAAACTCAATCATCGCAGGTTCGAGCTCAACCGACTTCATTTGTATTTTACTTTTTTTTTCAACAATAATCTTAAATGGCTGAATACAATGGTCGAGATGACTCAATCCCAATTTATAAGTGCCAATTTTTGATTCCAAATAGTGAAGTGTGATTAGCAAAAATGAAGTTTTGGCCTAAGCTTACATACTAAGCTAACGCCTAAGCTAACTACGAACTACAAATATGCTGAAGCGGAAGTTAAGGATGACTTTCAAACAGCCTAAAAGAATTCTGAATTAATTGTAATTAACAGTTAACCAGACAACTATTAGAAATGGAGTTTTGGATAGAATAACGGGCTCTTAAGTACGCTTTGACGTTGAAATGTCATTTCAAGGTCAAATATTCATTTTTGGTTTAAGAAAGGCTCTGGGGTCATTAAAAACATCATAATTTTGTTTCATGCAAGAGTACGGACAGAGCAAAAACATAAAGTAGCTTTAGCTTCGCTTCCGCTAGTTAATAAAGGGCAAGATTCTTTCAAGGAAACTATCCCAGGAATAGAGCAAAGATACTGCATTGTTTTATAGTGTTCCACGGTAATACAACATGACCATCTTGATTACAAATCTCACAACAAAAATAAAATCGATATCAAAAACTTGACGTAAACTTATGAAAAACTTATATTTTAGCAAAGTATTTCTCGTGACCACGATAGCTAAAATTGCTATCTTATAGCTTATTATCTTGTAGCTATTATTCTTAGCTTATTACCTTAATTGGTCTCCGAATTAGCAAACCGTTTGGTGCACTTGTTTACATTCTTTTTGTGCATCAAAGCATATGTAGGGCACAAAATTTTCAGTTGAAAAATGCTTAATATTTCATCAGATCTAAATTGCTTCCAGACGTCGAGGATATTGTTTTCGCTGATATAAGTAAGGCACCAAGCCAAATAAGCGTGATGCAAATGTTTAATTCGCTTAAATTATATCCACGCGAGTAATTTAAACTGATCCAGTTCTGTTTTTTGTAGCATAGCAATTAGGCAAAGGAAAATTTGCGTGTCGATAGCCAACAATTTCAGAGACATAATGTAAGCAATAGACAGTTTGCGGCGGTGCAAGTGGTCGTACAACGGATTGTTGTATGGATAGTACGGATGCAAATTTTAAATTTTTTACAGCAACATATTTTAGCGATGTTATTTTTCTCTAAATTGGCTACTAACTTTGCCTTCTTGGTCATTGTTACAGTGAAACTTAATTTTGCTCAAAATACAGATTTAATCTCCGATTTTAACCCGTTTCTAAAACATGCTGAGCATTGTCATGCCTCCGTAATATTTATTGGGCAAATTACTTTTGAGCCGTTCAAATTTCCGGTTTTACTGTTAACGTCACAACATCTCCGTGAACGTACAAACAAAATTGACGTCATTTGTCCAAAAAGTCCACGCCCAGTGTACTCGCTCTTCCAAGTGAGAGACAATGCTTGTCCGTATGTACTCAAAAACTATCTGATCAAAGGTGTACGCTGTATTTCTGTAACACTGGTCAACACACACAGCAATCAACAACTATGGTACGCCTATCGACATATCTACAACGAGTGGGACAAGTTTGACTACATGACACCAGTAGTAAAGGTAAAAAATTTACAACTTGAGCTCCAACCGGCGCGGTTCTTTCCACCGTCAATTATTATCCAGGCAATTACATCCCTCAGAAGGGAATTTTACCTGTGGGAACACAAACTTTGCATTGGAGGAGCTTGTCCATATTATCTTGCCAGAGAGGACATATTGTATGACCTGCATTTGCTACCGGTTATAGTTATATCTTTCCCTAAGAGCAATGTGTACGTGGTGGATGATAGTACTACAACGTATCATATTTACATGCGGGCTAAGAATACTCTTAGGTTTGACGTGGGTGGCTCTGAGTTGACACTGGAGGAATACTACAAAATATACACGTTATATGCCAAGAAGTGTTTGAGATTTAGTATGTTGCTGGATGACACTAGCAACGTACATTCAAAAATCGAATACGGAAATCAGCTGCTAACATACCTACAAAACTCCATTCCGTATAATAGAAGTTTGGCGTACACGGGCGGGCAGGTGAGTGACAAAAATATGAGCTGGAAATTACTAATAAGGTTTGAATAACTTAAATATGATGTTTGATGGTTGTAGCAACTATGACAACACTATTAAAATAATTTTCCATACAATGTCAAAGTTTTTTGTTGTATGTTGCAGAGGTTTAAGTATTAATAAAAACTAGTTATTTTGGAACTGCCCATCAAGACCCTCTTATCAAGGTAGACGCTGAAATTTCAGTTTCAGGCAAGCTTTAAAAAGAAAAGCAAATAATCTCAGGTTTCTCAGGCTGTGCGTAGGACGGATTTTATTATAAAGTATCATTTACCTGACAACTATACATCTCACAGTAATTTTTTTTTACAGACTATAAGTTTATATGAATTTATGGTAGAGCTTTTTATAACAGACTAACAAAATAAAACCCGTAAACAAATTTCCGGTTTTAGTGCGGTTATACAGGCGCCAAAAATGATCAATACTCCTAACACAGGGGGATTTTATTGTTAACTAGTTTAATGCTTAATCTATGGGAACTTGTTTTGATCTTGTAGTGCAATCATGGTTTTGGAATGCAAATACAATAGATTTTTTTTTTGTAGTTCAATTGCAAAACACAGCCGGACGGATGTAAAGAAGAAATTAGAAATTTACTATATTGAAAATCTTTGGTGGTGAGCTAATTTGTTCTTTTTAATTTCCATAAATTTTAGCTTCCAGACTTGAAAATATCGTTTGACGCAATTGACGGCGCTCTATACTTTCAAGCATCCGACAGCCGAATCTACTTTCAGCCGCTCTACCATGTGGTTCTGCGCGGCGTAAGCTGCGCACGACTTAGACGCGTAAACTCTTTCAGCGACTACTGGTCGCCCTATGACGCTTGGATTTGGCTTTGCTGCTTTTTATTGTTTTCAATGGTTGTAGTTCTACTTCGTGCTCAGTTCACTCTGCATCGGGCTCAAGGGTTTCCACTATTTATAATACTAGGGATACTGCTACAAAGTGCCATAAGTTTTCCGTCTAAAATGGCGCTTGTGTCAAGTACTCGGGCCCTTATGTTCTGGGTACTTTTACTCGCAGTGATCATATCTGAAGGGTACCGTGGAGTACTTATCACGTCCCTTGTAATGCCAGTAGAGCGCAAAGGAATTGAGCAGTTAAATGATACTCTCAAACTAAACTTCACTTACTTGTTTAATATTAGCGCTGAACTTGAGTCCCGCAATTCTTACAGTGTGTCATGTGCAAAGAAAAATTTTCTAGACGATATCGATATCGACACAAAATTGAGAGATAGAGCCAAGTTGCTCACAAGGAAAGGGTACCCTACTCAGTTTTCACCGAACATAATAAAAATAAAAATTGAATTAACAGAATCATCGGCAGCGCGAACCTACCGCGATCGAATAATCGAACAAGCGGGATTTTTAAACAACCTTTGGCGATCACGGGAACAGGCAAAAATGGGAATACTTTCAAAATTACACGGCGGGTATTCTAAAATTCCGGAACATGTAGTCGACTCCGTGGAAAATAAGCTCTCACTTCAAATTTATAACAAGCTCCAGCCGCCGCCTTGCAACGTTCCTCTCGTTTCTGAACTACTAAAGTGTGACGACTCCGTGTTCATTTCGTTTGAAAAGGACGAAATCAGTTCTTTGCTAAGTCTGGCAACCAATCGTTTCGGCAGCTTTCAAAACTTATATCAAATCAAGGATCCAGAAAAAATGCTGCCAAAAACACTTTTGGGCTTTCAAATTTCGGGACTTGTGTTTGCAAATAGTGTTGTAAAACGTGTCGCCAAAATTTTGGTAGAGTCTGGTGTTTCGATGCTTATTCGAAAGAGAGTGGCAGAAACCTATGATAGAAATGCAAGGCGGCTTGCGATAATGTTAAATGAAACGAGCGCCGAAGGCGTAAAGCGCCTTGGATTCGACACCAAATTGCAAAGCCTCTTTATCATATATCTTGTTTTGATTTGCATTGTTTCGATATGGTGCTTTACCGAACATTTTATGGGCAGATGGTTCACCATTAAGTTTTACTTGGTCTATGTGCTTAGACATAAAAAGCGATATTTTGTAAAAGTTAAAAGTTCTGCTATTAGCTAAGTTTCATCTGCTCATGTTCCATTATGATCAACCAGCGGAACTTAACCAAACCTAAACTCAACGAGCTTTAACTAAACTAAAAACAGTTTCTAGACAAGGCCTAGAATTTATTCTCACAGCGCAACTCCATATACTTATTGTTGTACTCCCGCACTAATTATTCATTTAAATATTCATTAAATAATTACCCTCAATTTGTGACTATAACGCGCACTTGACAAAAGCACGCACCCGGGAATACTTAATCAAGGTTTTCCTGGAGGCATTGATATAAACAGAATAAAAACCACTGGCATGGATACCAAACTCGTTGCAATTATGCAAATGCAACTTAAAATCAAATGGTTCCACAAAGTGGCAAAAGCACCAGTCAAACTCTTTTGTTTTAATTCTAATTACTTCAGTAGGCATCAACTAAAGCCTTAGCTTGACCAGTTCAGTGTTACGTACATGTTGCATATCGTAAGCCTCTACCTTAAACACTCCTATATTTTGAAAACGGAAAATTGCACAATATATTTGTGAGCATATTCACCCTCAGATAAGTGTTCCACGCAGCAACTCATGGATCAACATCTATTCATGGATTGTCAACAAGTAAGCGAGTCCAAGGAAAACTCTTGCATACGCATAATACCCATTTGAGCTTCTGCAGTGATTCAAAGCTGCACCAAATCCAGAGCCATATTCCAAACCTCCGAGGACAAGAAATTTGATTGCAAATCAGAGTGGGTGCGTGAAGTTGGCACCCCAGCAGCGTGGAGTTGGCACCTTTTTTAACACCGTGAAATTTGCACCTCAATTACATGTCGAGGTAGAGCAAAGCGTAAGGTTACCACCTCATCCACTCAACTTATTTTTTAAAAGTTGTTACTTTGGTTTGAAGCGACACTTGAGAGGCGGCAACAATTACCAAGTCATTTGCGTAAAGCAAAAACCTAAACCTAACCTAAGGTGAAGAATAATTGCATTGACAAGATGTAGACCGCCGAGTTCAACTTTAGCAAATACACTGTAGAGACCTTCAATGTATAGGTTGAACTAAACTAACGGATTCGCCTTGTTAAATTTTTGAATTTGGAAGCTGTCTGAATCTTCGTCAGTTGTTCTGACTTTGGCTGTGGCTTGCGAGTAGAGGGTTTTGAATAATCGTATAAATTTGAATGAAACACCACAGCCCGCAAGGGTACTCCAATATTCCAAAATATGTTGTGATTGAGAGAATCAAAAGCTTGTTTTAGATCCACAATACAATCATATACCTTGTTACCATTTCTAGTTGCTTTTGGATTAGGCCATTGAGCACAAAAATGTGATTGGTTGTCGACATCTGAAAACCTTTTTTTTGGTACAGTGGAAAAGGCGGTTGGTTAAAATGGTGTTGAAAACATTGTAGATTATGTTATAGAGATTGGTCTGTAATTCCCAGGTAAATCAAAACAGCCCTCCTTGTTTATGGGAACAATGATTTCTCCCGACCACGTTGTTGGAGTTATTTCAGTATTGTAAATGTTCTAGAAAATCTCACATATCTTTTGCTGGCCAGTTAAGAAAGACAGAAGCTCTAGAGAAACGGGTCAATGTTACCCTTTTTCAACTAATTTCGTATGATAGTCGCACATTTAAAGCTGCGGTTATTTTTCGGCCCGTTGAAGATTTGTGTTTTACAATAGAGGGGCATAGGAAAAATTTAAATAAATTTAAAGCTGAAAAAAAGAAAAGTAATTTGAGAAAGCCGCAAGCAGGATAGTCACAACGTCGAGGAAGGGTAGGGAGGTGGTAGGGAAGGAACTCATTATCATACATGTATACAAATAAGTGTAGTTTTTTGATTTCTAACACGGCTACTTAGAAGCCGTTTAAAGTCATTTTCATAAACTCCATTCGTGCAGTCAAACGACAAACAAATAGCACACTTTTTGGCGACTACTCGGGGAGTTGCACCACGTTTCCTAGTTGTCTAGCCGAGAAATACAAAGGTTTGAAGTTATCGGCATATACAAGGTCCGAAGTTAAGAAACAACTTTTTAAGAGGACTATGGGATTCGAAACAGCTGCATCGGGCTGATCATTGGACAGATACATAATATTTTAAGCCACTAGACCAGCTCGGCCGATTGTGTGACAAAATAATATGATAAACATATCGCAAAGCATTATTTTAAATTGCTAAACATGTCTCTTATTGGAACAATAGCTTCAGCCTTCTTTGCTACTTAGAAATTCACAGTGGATTTGTACCTAAGCCATCAAGTCACAACAAAAAATTGCATTATATGAATGTTCATAAGTTATTAGAATAAAAAAATTTTTGGTTTAATACCCTTTTTTGGACTTCAACATTTCGTTTTTTGAAAGTCATATTCCCAACCCTGATGAAAATTAAATCACGGTATACAAATGAGGCGGTAGAATCTGGAATCGTAGATTGTAGAACAGAATTCAAACACGAAGCGTCAAGGCTGGATACAGAAAAACAGCGAACGGCTCAACCAGCACACTATGTATTTTAGTGGACTATTCATTACGCACGTCACTATGACAGATGCACACGCATCTATCAGACCAATTGCAATAACTCCATGAGATACACTGTCAAAGCCTTCCTTACCCTCTCCGCGCCGTTGCTGGAATCAAATCTTGAAAAATCATACACAAAACCATCTCATCCACTCTCTTTCGCTTTAACGGAGAAAGTTAGGAAACTGCATATGGAACTCTTTGGTCTGTCTTACGCCCCAATGCTGTCAATTCATTTTGTGTTTCCTAATTACGAGGATACGAGCATACACAAAATCAGAGGCAAGGTAATTCCTTGAGGAAAAACCAATGGTAACTAAGACGTTTTTTGCGGCTGATCGGAGATTGAAGCCCGCGTAACTTTTGAAATAATGAAGTAACGTTGAGATTCTCATAGGTACTTGTTCGGCTCAATTCTGCAAGGCCGGGCTTGTTTGGCTAGTATTAATTGTTCAACAAATATTTCTTGAAAAAGGAAAACTGTTTGGAAAGATTTGGGTAATAATCCCGGCCGTGAAATTTACACGTTTGATGCCATTACACAAAGTCAGCATTGCTCAATAGTTAGAAATAAGTATACACACTTACATGCAGGACCTTTCGCTTTCAGTATATACGCACAGGTCGTGTGTAATTAATTATTATAAGTATCAATTCGTAACGTAAAAACTAGCTGCCTTTCCACCGAAGCAAAAAAAGTACCTACTTAACAATTATAGCAACGTTAATTTTTTTTAATTATAGTTAACTACAAATAATTTGAACGTAATTTATGACACTTATACTATTGCGGATTGTAGGCTGGCGTCATAAGTCGGCCGGTTGGTCTAGTGTTGAAAAGATTCTGTCCCTATCCTCTAGCCGGCCTGAGAACGTAAGTTCAAATCCCCGAATAGTCCCAAAATAGTCTCCTATTGGTTCTCCCCTTAA
>JAQFYP010001822.1:0-14293 GCA_034694865.1 Bilobella braunerae
GGGAGGCGGTGGCTGTGGATCGTGGGGTTGGTAAGAAGCCTTGAGGAGTGAAACGGAAGGGCTTTCTGCTGGACGTTCCGCCTTTGGCAAGAGATAGGAGCAACCGTCTTACGCATACATGACCCCAGTCCACCCTCCGCAACTGCAACCCCAGCTCCCACACGCACCCCTACTGCCCCACCTCACCTCCAATACCCCATTCGGGCAAGGGAAGTGGGAAAACCTTTCGGAAAAGACCACTTCCATATTGGCGACACCGGAACTCGAACCCGTGCCCGTCCATTGGCTAGAGCTTAAGGCTCTAACCACTTGGCCTACAAGAGTTGGACAATTAAAAAATTATTGAGTTTTTCAATTGTCAAATTTACAATTCGGAAAATAGCCTCTGATTCCATATGGCGGGAAAAACTCGATACTTTTTTTTTACTTTTTTAATTGCCGTAATATAATATAATAAGAAAATTTCGGATCTTTCATTTACAAGAGTTTTGATACTTTTTAGAAAGAATTTTTTTAGGGCTTTCCCGTTCCTGGACAGGCTGGTTTGGCTTCAATTTTTCCGTTAAGTCCGATGGGCGATTTTGACTTCGAAAAACCTTCACTTCAAAAATATTTTATGTTTATATTAATTAACAAGCCAAAAAGCCCGTCTTTGGGGCACGGGACGGGAGTAGTGTCCCATTACTTCATTAGCTTAAAAAAAAGTTTTTTGTAATTGCCCATACATTGTGAATTGATTGGGTTATGAATTCGAGCGTTTTGTGTGACCGTGCCCACTACTCTTTCCCATGAACTCCTCTCACTATCAGAAAAGTTTCCCCATTCAAACTGCTTATCTCACGTCATTTACGCATTATTAAGGTTGAGTTTTATTATTTAAAAAATTATAAATAAACTAATATAAATGATAAAGATATAAATTATAAAATTATTGGAAAAGAAATAGTTGCTGTCGTCAGCGCTTTAGCTGAAAAAATACATTGGAAAAATATGCTGAAAAAATTGGTGAAAAAAATAGATTGAGAAAAATACGCTGAAAAAAAATATACTGAAAAAAATGACGCGATTAACAATAACATACTTTCGCGTAGCTTAATAATTGTATTTGTGCGCTTCCTTGCAAGTTATCAGCAAAAAAAAACAATTCAAATTTTGTTTTTCAAGTTTTTTTGTTTTTTTAAATTCAATGCATTGCTTAGACAATTTTAAGGAATTAATATAACTACATTATTATTATTTATTAATATTTTATTAGAGCAACAAAGATCTAGAAATAATTTACGTCCACATTATAACTGCTTAATTTTTAATGGTAACGCGACAATTTTCAACTTAAAACTGTACCGTTTCACTTAAAACTTCATTTACAACTTGAGTAATTACAACATGTTTACGATTTGAGAACATATGTGAATAAAACATAGGTAACATACGTCCTTAGGAAATCGTTACAAAAAATGTTCATATTGAAATTTTACAGCACCGTTAACAATTTGAAGACTTTATGAATCTTAAAATTTTGCAGTTTGCAAAGCGAGAGACCACAAAATACTACATTTTGTTTCATTTGTCAAGAGCGTGGCTTTTGGAGATTTCAGTGAATTGGTACATAAATCGTAAGACTAAATACAAACAAACAATATATTAAACAATAGAAACAATAAAATAAACAATAGAAACAGTCTTTTGTTCACTTTCCACTCTTCCTTTTTGGGTTCTTTGGGGTTGCGGGAGCGTGACTTTTAGACTTACAGAGAGCGCAGATGTGAGCGCCGCTATGAATCTGCTGTTGCAAAGAGAGGCAGGATTTCATGGGCGGAGGCTGTTGTCCGCCAAAAAATAAACAATTGCATTATGAAACAAAAAAATTGTATTAAAAGCAATCAAAACAAAAATCATTTTTTCAACGTTTGAAAAGTACCATGAATTTGCAAGACATGGGGAATTATGCGTAGGGGCATTTGATAAAGCAGTGTTGTACAGGTTTATAAAACAATCCGCGTCATTTAAAATCGTGTTTTTGTCTGTAAGTGTGTTCTTACCTAAATGAGGAGGTGCCCCGTTGGTGGGGGGGGGGCGATGGGCGTAAGATAGTACTTGGTCGAAGATTCTAGAACAAATATTTAAAATAGCAATCAAAACTTCAAAAAAATGTTTATTAACTTTTTTTTTAATTTTTGAACATAGTCTGAAGTAATTAGCAAAGTTCTTTGTCGTGCAGTTCCGGAAGCCGTTCGAAGACTAAGCAGCTCGGGCGGAGCAAATCCTATTCGGCTTTGACCGGCCCAAATTCGAGGTGAAGCCGTTTGGCAGCGTCAATCGGACAGTTTCGATGCTGCTCGGCTTGCTTGATACAGATTCCACCTGCAATGAAGACCATAACTAATCAAGAGGCCGTAATCGTAATTTGTAATTGTGTATTAACTTGAACGGTGTCAACGGTGCAGATTTTATACATCGTAAAACTTCACAGTTCAATTGCAATATTGTTAAACTCAAATCGTTCAATTGCCAGTTGCCTACTACATCCTGCCTCATGCTGGCCGAAAACAAAGAAGAGTAAAATCAGGCGAAAAACCAAAAAGCGAAAAAAGTAACAATTGTCTCCTTTGCTTCTAAAAACAATTAAAAAAGTTAAGAAGGGAATAATCAGATTTTAAAATGTTTTCAATGACAATTAGGCTAAATTAATAATGCAAATTCAAATTCCTACCGAAAGATCAAAAATCAAATATCCCATGTTGGTGCAAGTTGCCATGATGGAGTTGGATTTCCTGAAGGCGTTTGTGACAGAAGGCCCTTCAGGAATCGCAATAGTAAAATATTAATTGATTTAATAGATTAAAATGTATACCGATAACTATTGCCTGCTTAATTACAATTAGACTTGGTTAATTGTTTAACTATTTACCTAATTGTTTAAGTTTTTATTATTAAAAGTGATTTCTTATTATTTGTTCAGTAGCTGCTATGATTGTGGTCATTTGCTTACAGCGATTAGTAAGAAACTGGTGCTTGAATACGGGTTTTCTAGGTTGGTGATTTTTAAAATGAAAAAAATATTTTTAGATTAGGTTTAGGGTTAGGTTTTAATTGCAAAGCACGACCTCATGTGCCAGCCCCGCCCCAATATAGTGTCAAGGAATCCGAAGCAAATGCCATTCCTGATTGGCCTTCCCTCATAAACGCCCAGGATATCCCCAGCTCCGTCATCGCGCCTTGCACCAACATGGGAAGTTTTATTTTTGATTGTTCATTAGAAAGTTAAATTTGCATTAGCAAATTGAGTTAATTGTTATTGAGAATACGTTTAAATTTAAATTAGAATTTTCAATATGTTCCCCCCTCCTTCATATTTTTAATTGTTTTTAGAAGCTAAGGAGACAGTTGTTACTTTTTGTTTCTTTTTTTAATTTTTTGTGTAATTTTACTCTTTTTCATTTCAGATAGGGCAGGGTTTGATATTACAGACCAAAACTTGTGCCCTACACAGTTGGTAATTAAGTTAATTGTTTATTTACTGCGTTAGTATCGACATGGATGTGACGCAGTTCCTCGACAAGCGTCATTTTTCCTGCAGCATCACTCCATTTCACAGCGAAAATCTGCCAAGAAATGTTCCTTCTTACTGAAAGTGCCAACTTCGTTGAATCGCTGTCCTTCAGTATTTGCATTGTCTTGGACTCAATCACTAATTGTTGTCAAACTACTCCTGTACTTCAAGTCCTTAAGACCCTATACTGCTCACGTACTTTAGTAGTGATCGGCTTTGAGTACTTGAACTACTTGAGCAATATACGGCTTTATGTACTTGAGTAACTCAAGTACTTTAAGTACTTAAGTAGTTCAAGTACTCAAAGCCGATCACTACTCAAGTACTTGAGCAGTATATGGCCTTCAGTGCTTGAAGCACTTGAGGAGTATATGGCCTTGAGTACATGAATCACTTCAGGAGTACTCAGCTTTATAAGTACTTGAGCTGCATTAGCTGGTTGTATTAGACCCTACGGTACGCAACGAAGATTTC
The DNA here is from genome assembly GCA_034694865.1 of Bilobella braunerae. Lineage (NCBI taxonomy): Eukaryota > Metazoa > Arthropoda > Collembola > Poduromorpha > Neanuridae > Bilobella > Bilobella braunerae. Next base: position 4,028 of record JAQFYP010001822.1, read on the forward strand.
AGAGACCCTGCGCAGCCAGAAGAAATATAGGTGCGCTCCTCTGCGCTTTTTATGGGAAAATTACATTGTTTACTGTAGGGTCCAATCTAACCGCATTAACTGTATACAGTTTTTAAGTAAACTGTTCCCCTACTTTAATTGCTGTCGTTTACCCAAAATCCTTTACCAACTCCAACTTGGCCAATGTGGACACGATCCTCTCTTCAACGTCCATTTTGGCTCCGGTTACCTTAAACGTTGTTCCAACGTTGAAGTAGAAGTCTGCATACAATTACACAAGTGATTAATGGTGGTAGTTAATTGGTTCGTTATTAATTAGTTAATTACCTTACCGAAGTGGTCGAGACGGGGAATGTCAAAAGTCAAGGGCCACGCGGACACCTTTTGAACTATTGAAACTGAAGTTGTGTAGTTTATGCAAATATTGTCAGTTTTGATGTCATTCTCTTGGGGCTTTGAGTTGATGAGATGCCATTTATCCTAGTATGCAAATTAGAAAGAGATGCCTTCCTGAGTCAACCATCAGTTGCTCATTTGTGGGGATATTTTATTCTAGGCTTCTCATATCCAGATAAGATCTTCCAGATATCTGTATCCAAGTAAACAATGGCTTCGCGCACATCCCCCTCCTCCTGTAATAGCAGGCGCTCGTCCAGTCAGTCGTGGCAACCTAGCTTAATTATGTACAGGTAGTTCAATGCATTGCAAAACAATTGAGTATGTATTTATTTCAATTTGACTATATACTAATCTCGAATTCATGAAAAAAATTGGTAAAAATTAATTAAAAACTGATCTCTCAAAAACAAAAGTTGATAAATTTCAGGTGTAATTGGGTCAAACCATCCTTCTCTCAATATTTTTATTTTCTAAGATTCAGCGTATAATGTTGTCACAGTCACGATGTCGATGACCTAGAAGTCGCCGTGCCCAGGACGCCAATAGGTCAATTAGTAGTAGGCACATTGATGGTGATTGACATTGAATCGGTGCAGCGTTACAACTTTATATGCAATCAGTTTCTAACGTTGATGACAAATATGAAACTGGTTTTACACAGCAACGTCTGGTTCAGAAGTTGCAGCTGGTCGGTCAAAATTCAACAATTTCCATTCTAGTCTCAAGGTTCTGATGTAAAGTTAGGGTACTGTTTATAAAAAGTTGTTTTTTGAATGGATACACAAAGAACAGACATTGGCACAGACAAACTTTTTTTTTTCTCATTTCAGTTTCCGGACTTTAAACTTTGACTTCTTACAAATTTTGACGCAGCAGTATATGAATCAGGGCACTTCCATATACGCGATTGGCACAGAAACACCGAATCAATTAGAAAACGTACGTTATGTTACATTCTCGCAGAGCGAATGGCCAACATGTGAAGGGGAGGGGTAAGGAAATGGTAGGGGAGGGGCTCATTAGCATCGATGTTGTCATCAAGCGGTCACAATAGAGTATCCGTAACATTCCGTTGTTTTACTTGCCTAGTCCACAATGGGAGGACACCATCCTGAAATCATATACGGCCGTAGCTTTTGCCTGATAACCGCAGGTGACTCTATGCAAATGAGGGCAGTTTTCTCAATTCTGACAAAACCTTCAAAAGTTAAAGCATGTATACTAATCTCTTGCATGCCATGTACAAGGCAAAACCATACAAAACTTATTGAACAAATGTAGTTAAACTAGCAACACCACAAATGCAAACGAAAATCAAATAATTAACAGCATTATATTTCTTTTTACTACATCACACCTAGTTGACATAAAATTATTGATGATTTAGTTTTAATTTAGTTAAGTAAGTTAAGTTTTGTTTTAAATTAAAATAATCTAAGTTACAAATTTCACTTAATGTTGTGTACGTTAATAACGTGAGTAGACCAGACTGTCAAGTCTCACTCGGTTAGACGGAACTCCGTCGTCAGCATCAGTTTCCATTTAATTTCATTCTAGAAACTACCCTCAAATACTCTTTTTGAGTAAAGCAGGAAAGTGTCAGTTAATTACACCCATTAATTCCCAAATTAGTAATTAGTCAATTAAAATCAATCATATATTCAACAACAAATGTTTTCAAATCAAATTTATATTTTAAAAATTTATAAAATAAGTCATGAATTTTTCATAATGTTCATTTCCTCAACGACAACTGTAAATTCACCTATAAATTAACAAAAAGCTAAGTCCAAATTCAAAGCTTGCAAACAGGTTTCATATGTTTGAATCTGTTCGAGTCTGCATGAATAAATCAAGTGATTCGGAAAATGTGTGAATCAGTCTGATAATGGTATTGGAAGGGGGCGTCCAACCTTTGCACCTCTGCACGCTCCCTCTTCCCCATTTTAGTGTTTCCACTTCATTTGACTCCAAGTTAGTTATCAAGTTTATTTGATTTAAGCTCACTCATATCAACATGTACATACTCGTTCAATAATACTAAATTATCTTTAGTTTAAAATACAATTGTATTAGTCAAAAATATTAATAAAGGTCAGAATTTGGATTAAAATACAAAATTTCTAAAAGTCAGGAACAAAGTTTATTCTTCATTTGGTTCGTCCGCATTCTCAAGTTGTTCCTATTGGTTTAGTCCCACCACCTATTCTTGAGGAAGACATGGAGTTTCCTGTGTGCGGAGTTCTCAGCCGTGTAATTTGTCAGAGAGTCGACCAAAAGTTCAATGGCGGACATGGAGTCTGTGTAATCCCATGTGTAAGTCGTTCTCTTTCTCTGGAGGCCGCGTCGCATTCCATTGACTCCAAGTCATCGCTTTTCACTTCCTGTCCAACATGCTGTCAAGCAGATTTTGACATACTCAAATTCTAAGACATCTGACCCAGGATGTTCATTTCCTTTTATTAGAGATTACCCCGTTCTCTCTTCTCACAATTCTTTGCAATTATTTTTACTGATAATAAAACACTTAAGTTGTGGATTCCGTCGGACTAAGTCATTGTTGGTGCTCATTTTATTAGTTAAAATCACCACTGTTTTAACTTAGTTTGTTTTTTATGAAAATTTTTGTCTGTGCCCAAAATGGTTACATCACCTACACTTATTCAATGGAGATGGACGTTTTAGCCGTTGAAATTTTTTGTGTGAAAAATCCTCTGCCCTGGAACGGGTATTTTTGGCTACAAGATACTTGAAAAATAAAAATTATTTGAGAAGAGCTTAGATTCTTGCATAACGTAAAATAACTACTCAAACAAACCTAGCCTTTCACAGAGTCATTCAAGGTAGCTTTTCCATTCTTGTTTTTCTTTTTTATTTATTTTTTGTTGAAATAATTTCGTTATCGAAGTTGAAGACCTAGGAAATTTAATCACTGAATTAAATGAAATTCGTCCAAAGACGGGTTTGTTTGGCTTTTATTTGAATTTCGACGATTATTAAGCTTTTGGCTGTGCTTCAGTTGGTTGAATCGGTGAATCCTGCATCTCCTTGACAAGCTCCGCACGCTTCTTTTGTTTGAATGATATTATTATCTTAATTTGCTCAATTTCCTCTTTCTCTCTCTCAGTAGCACTTTCATTTGTTTTTAGAATCGTCAAATTTTCAATTTTTGAATCGAGTGCAACCTGCTGCTCCTTGATCTCCTTGTCCAGTTCTTCGAGAGCCGCTTGCTGCACGGGAATTTGCAAATTTCTCTCCTCTTCCGTTTCTACAAATTTCGCTCTGTCGCTGTACTTGATGCTCAAAAATTCAACGCCCTTTTTGCCAGTGTGCAACTTGACGTCGGAGACAATAAGGCGCGTCCACAACTTTGTCGCCTCTTGAAAAGTACCGTTCAAAATGCCACCGGAAATCTTAACCGAGTATTTGACTTTTCTGTCACTGTGAATTTTTGTCAAAATGCCGTCTCTGATTGACGCAAGATCGGCCTCTAAGTTTTCGTAGAAGTAAGAAACTTTGAGAATACAGAGAGTTCTGTAACAAAAAGTAAACGCATTTATGTATTTGTTGTTTTGTATTACGATTGTACTCCTATGATGTGCAGTAAGCACCTCGCCCAATTAGATGCGGTTTCTCCCATCAAATGTGGTCCCTATCACTTGTTATCAGTCCCTATAAATACCTGAGCTGTAATAAAGGCATGGACCTTCAATTGATCAAATACCGGGAATACAACACTCCTGAAGTATTACTGTCTCGCATTTGAGGGTACAGAGTGCATGAAGTAACTTTAAAACCTAATCTTTGGTTTAGAAAAGTTAGGTTTTAAAAGTAGAAAAAAAATTATGTTTACATTGCACCGAACTAATTCCAACATTCTACTGCGATTGAATTTGGCAAGGCTGCGTAAGAAGTAGAATATATCGTATCGCCCAACTTTTTGAAAGTGTACCCTCACTCATCAAATTCAACAATATTATTGAAGGTTGTATTATTACTGTACTATTGTATTTATTATTGTACGTATTTATTTTCACTTCTAAATTTTTAAATCAGGTAAAACTTAGACCTTTGGTTCTTAAGCTGGTAAATAATGCCTAAAAGTCAAAATAAAATAAAAAACTAATATAAAATAATTATATTTTATTTTGGCCGTTATATTATTTGGCAATGTTTCAGACCATTCTACTCTTAAGGTCATTTTACTTGTTAGGCATTATTTTTATTTCATAGAAGCTCGTGTTCTTAAATGAGACAAGCGCAAATCTAGTATTTTCTGAATTGGTAACTTCACGTCAGAGAGCATGAGATCAACAATATTAATCATGCTGAAAAGTAACTTACGAGTTTTTGACGTCCCAAGTTCCTATAAGTGCCGAGAGTAGAGGGTCTCCAGGGTGACGAATTTCGTGCTGGAAATTTTTTAAAATGACAATATTTTGAAATGCAAAAGTTTGATGTAGAAACTTGAAATGTTTATTATTCAAATATTATTCAAAATACTTAGTTTTTTTAATCTAATTATATTGAAATTCGAAGGTTACCTTAACATGATTCTTAATACTAGCCAAATTCTTTTTGAGAACAACTTTGACGTATGAGTCGTTGGTTATCGATACAGCCACATTTTTGGTAGATACATGGCCTGGATTTCCAGTGGCTAACAACTCCTCTTTGCTCACATTTTCAGTGGTAACGGGTCCTGGATTTTCGGTGGTTACTGACTCTGTTTTCTTTAGATTTCCCATACTAGCTGATGCTCCTGAGTTTTCGTTGGTTACTAGTGCTTTATGTGAACCTTCGGCCTTCACTGTTCTTCCGTTTTCTAAAGTTTCAGTGGTTACCGAGTCCGAATTTTTGGTTCCCAATGGTTTTGGTTCTGAATCATTTGGGCTTACTGTTTTCTCTTGTTTTGAATCTCCGTTTGCTACTGATCCGTTCTTATTCGAATCATCTGTTGTTACTACTTTGTTGCGATACGACTTCTCGTCGGTTACCGCTTCATCACCACCTAAATCATCAATTGTTTGTGAATCCTCCTCTTCAAAATATTCAGGATCTCCTTCAGAAACATCTGTGGCTTCTGAATCTGCGTCTGAGTCGTCGGTTGGTGGCCACCCGTCCGCTTCCGATTCTTTGGTTACTACCGATCTCGCTTTCCAAGGGGTCCAGAAAAGATGTTCATTATTCGAACTATCGATACCAGCAAAGTCTGGAAAAGGGTCAGAGACAAGCAGACCCCGAAAATGAGGGTATTTTTTTCTTAACCCTTCTAACTCGTCCTTAATATTTTTTCCTCCGGATAGGTTATTGGTGCGGCCAGGCATTAGTTCTGGAAGTAATATCCTGGAACGATTTAGAGGAAAGTTAGTTAGATACTTTGTTACTAAATAATTTTTCTTTAAGTCGAAATAAGATGTTTAAGCGTCAAGTTTGTAATTAAATTTTAAAAAAAGTACAAAAATTTTGATCCAAAACATTTGTTTTACTTTGAATTGGTCAAATTTAGGTCGCTTTTAGAATGTTAGATGTTTTGCAACATTTAGTTAAGAGAAAACATAGTAGATTTATTGCATGCTTTTGTTTCGATGTTAAAAACAAATATGTATATTACTCTAAAAGTAAGAGATAGATTTTAGTAAAGACAAGCCAAACAGGCCCGTCTTAAAATGGGAAGACCCTGAAAATAAAATTGACCAACTCCTACCTTAGAACAGGCACTTTGGCTGTAATTAATAATTTGTACAAATAGGCAAAATAATTTATAATTAATTAAACTTATATAATAAATTAAACTATTAATTAGGTTCGTTGGCCTTAAATTGTGTAGGTTTAGGTGCAAGTTTTGTCATTAAATAGTTTTTTTTGAATGATTGAATAAATAGGTTTGTTTACGTAGGTCTTCCGTCCAGAACATACTTGATTCCACCGTAAACAGGAGTTCTGCCGGCAATACGCACATAGCACTACAATTTAAATTAATTGAATTTTTGGAAATTTGTCATGAACCCGAATCGAAAGAAAACATAAACAAATTGTGATCGATCTTACTGATTCCCATGTCTCCGGATTCGCCTCGACACTACTAAACGTAAACATTTTCGTTGTTGTGGGCTCAATTACGCTTTGCGCGTTTCCGCCGAGAAGTTTCACATTTTTTAGAATATATTGCCGCCTATGCGTGACCTTACGCCCAAATCCTTTAAATTCAAGTGACATGTAAACAGTGAGATTTTTTGCTTCCTTCAGTGGTTTATCCACTCGAATCCAAGGTTCAATTAGATCGAAAATTGTGTTTGCCTCAACATCAACCGTAGCAATACTGTTGCAACAAATAAATTTTAGTAAATCATAACAATAATATTAGTTATCATGTACATATTTATAAATATGACACTTCCTTAAATATTGAAAAATACTGTTTTATTTTTTAAACAAAAAAGGAACTACGCACAATACAAAGGACCAGTTCAAATAAAATAATGTACTTTTATTAAATGAATACAGTAGAACCGCGACACTTATTAGTAGTGAATAGTGATAGAGTAGTAGTAGGCGCAATAGATGAGCTAAATTATAACTTACTTCAAATTCCAGTTGATGTTTACCGCGGATATGCTTACGGAGTCGAGAGTAGTATAAAATTCAACCTAAAACGGGTAAAACGGTATACAAAAAATTAGCAAATCTAAATATTATTTTATTATACTGATATACTATACGATTATATATAAAAACCAGATTCTAATAGTTGTAAGTGGTTCTAGTTCTAGTTCTAAACTAATAACTAAAAATAAGCTAGTACTACGTATTATTGAACGAGCATGTACATGTTGATATGGGTGAGCCTACATCAAATAAACTTGAATTGAATAAGTGGTTCTAGAAAATTCCACAAGTTTGTTCGACCCATTTCTATAGTTTAATCAACCGTGGTAAAACGGTCAACCAAGTAGCGGAAGAAAACTAGTCAGAACACATTAGACATTAGAAAAATAATAGAATCATGAGATCGGAAAACAGAACTTTGGATTTCAAGGAATATTATTGGAAACCAAGGGATCATTTTGGGGGAAACTGGGCCTCTGGTGTTATAAAATAATATTATAACTTTTTGTTTCATGCAAAAGCAAGGTTTGACCTTCGAAGGTCATTTTAAGGTCAAGGGGTCATTTCCGGGTCAAGAGGGGCTCTGAGGTCATTTAAAACATCATAACTTTTTGTTTCATGCAAAAGTAGGACTTGACCTTGAAAATTGACTTTGAGGTCAAGAGGTCATTTCTGGGTCAAGGGGGCTCTAGGGTCATTTAAAACATCATAACTTTTTGTTTCATGCAAAAGTAGGATTTGACCTTGAAAAGTCATTTTGAGGTCAAGAGGTCTTTTCCGGGTCAAAAGGGGCTCTGGAGTCATTTAAAACATCATAACTTTTTGTTTCATGCAAACGTAGGATTTGACCTTGAAAGGTCATTTTGAGGTCAAGGGGTCATTTTGGGGGTCACTAGGGGTCCACAGAGAAAAGTGTCTTATACAAGTGTTGTTCCCCTATATAAGAGAAGCAACTTTTGTAGAGGTCATTTTCCATGTTGTCATAGAATGATATCATTGACCTTGACTTTTGAACCCCAAGGGGGTCACTTCCGGTCAAACTAAAATAAACTTAAACTGGGTCGGATATGAAGGAACATATCCCTGAAAACCACTTGAAGATATGTTGAGTAGTTCCTGAGATATAAATTATACTCGGACGGACAGACGGACGGACGGATATTGCGAAAGCATAAAGTAGCTTTAGCTACGCTTCCGCTACTTAATAAATAAGGAGGTAAGAGTAAACAAGACGAATTAATTAATTAGTTAATTTTTATTTAACTTTTTCTTTATTACAAGAAACTAGCCATATCAGCTTTTACTAATGCAGAAGAGCTCTAAGGTTGGATTGCATGATTTGGGGAACACTTCTTTTAGTTTACGTTTAGTTTTAGTACGCCAAACTACTCACAAACATTCTTCCTCTTGGTAACCAAGACTTGGATTAAGCAAACTGCCAAGAAGTAGAATGTAGGATTTCATTTAGGCAAAAATTTCAGTGTTCCCCTAACCATGCAACCCAACCTTACCACACTGGGTTTAATCAAACTGAGTAGAAGTAGAATGTAGGATTCCATTTTGGCACAAATTTCAATGCGTTCCCTTAACCATGCAACCCAACCTTACCAGGCTTGGTTTAAGCAAACCGTCTAGAAGTAAAATTTAGGATTTCATTTTGGCACAAGCTTCAAGATGTTCCCTTAACCATGCAATCCAACTAAGCTCTGAAATTACCTGACCTTAAATTTTTAGAACCGTAATTGGAACTTTTTATTGCCTCTTAATAACAAAGCCATGAAGTAATTTTGATCCAACAATGTTCATAAAAGGGAAGATACTGTAAGGGCTCTCATGCCCTAGGACGGGCACTTGAGCACATTGCACTTGTATGTCATAGTAAAATATTTGATAATTACCGTGTAATTGAGAGGAACAAGTTGCTTTCCGAGGGTAAAAAACTTGATTTCCAGTAGCGTCTCGTTGGTAAGCACTGACTTCTCCCCCATGCTTGACACCCCAAACACAATGTTCCAGTCGTCATTTTGCGAAGTGGTTCCCCCGCGACGCAATATTTTACAAAAGGTGTGATAGTTAAAGTCATTGTAATTTTCCCTAATTAGGCTTCTGCTTGTCAACTCCTTCAACTTTCTACCAACCATTGATTGTACTACAGGATATGCCGATTCGTTGGCTTCCAGTGTTTTGGGAATACGGAGGGCACTAATTATGAGCATAGCAATAATTCAAAATATATCAAAACATGTAGGAAGTATAACAATAACTAACAACATACAAATAAATATAAATACGACGGTTAGGTCGGATTCGATGGATGAGGGTTTTTAATGTAAACAATTTCAGACAAATTGCTGAGCAAGTGAATTCACCATGTCGTGAACTCTTATACCCCTAACATTTAATTTAATAAACTTAAGTTATAAAAGTAGCTAAATTTTTCTTCAATTTACAGTGCGCAAAATTGCCCTCCTACATTCTACTCTTCTTTACTTAAACGACTGTCTAGAAGTAGAAGGCAGAATTGTACTTTTACACAAATTTAAAAGTGTACCCTCATACATCCAATCCAACCCGATCGTTGTAACAATCACTTAATTAAAAAAACAACGATTCTTTTTGCTTTAGTCGTTTTTAAAAGACGTTTTCAAAGCATAACTAACTTTCTGATTTCAGATCCGATAACAAAGAACTGCCTCCCTTCGAATATGATAGAGTTAGTCACCTCATCTTGATTCCACTAAAGAAATTATAAAAAGTGTTTTGGTTACTAAACTAAACACAATGCCCAACATGGCTTGTTTGGCTCGCTTTGCGTGGAACATACATCGAGGTCACTGACCCCATGCTTTTGACCCTTATTTGGAGGTGTCTCGCGTTTTGCATTTTTAAGCTTAGCCATCGTGTTTAAATTCAAAACGGTCGGCTCAATATTTAATTTAAAAGTTCGAGTAGTTAAAAATTGGTAGTTGAGTTCTTTAAATAAGCTTTAGCACATTAAAAAATTAAGTACTAAAAGTAAGTTAACTAGGTTAAAAAACGTATTAAGGAAGTATGAAATTTTGAATTCATTCCTTACAAAACAAACAAAATACAACATCAGGCGGATTTTTCCTTAAATTTCTGAGTCCTGCGACAGGCTAGTTTGGTTAGCCTTAAGTTCAGTAATATTACACTTATGTCGTATTGTCACGACCACGATGCCAACGACCTCGTCGACACCGTGGACGCGACGTTAGTTAGTAGGGTAGCATTATTCAC
>JAQFYP010001823.1:0-14292 GCA_034694865.1 Bilobella braunerae
CATAATGTTTTAGTGTTCCTTTTGTTCAGTATGCACTCGCAAAAATTTGAAGCATGACAAATATTTGAAAGTTTTAGCCCTGGTTTTAAATTAAAAAAAACTAGCCGATACACGTCGTGTAGTCCAATTTTGAGATTTTTTTTTTTAAAATATTGTGAATAGAAATCTGGAATTCATCGAGCGGCTGGGATATTATCGACTACCGTTCGATACCTATCGACTATCAATTACCGCGATTTAACTAAACATTTCCTAAATAAACTTGCACTGCTTGTTTGTAACTTTCAAAATTTGACCACGAAAATCCAACGTTTTTGAAAATCGTAATGTCAATGTTGCACTCAAGAAATTCGACTTATTGAAACATCGTGATTGTAATTATATAATAAATTAATTAAATAACGATAATTAGCCTTTACTAAAAAAATCTACACAGGCTAAGGCCAATTAACGTTGAATTCATGCTAACAATGCTATCCAAAAATCATTTATAAAAAAATACGGTTTTTATGTTGAGTGTTATTCCTCGGCGTCGATTACTCTTTTGAAAATTGAAACCAAATAATGTTGAAAAGCAAAAAAGTTAGAACTAGGCCAAGTTGCGGATAACTAGTTATTAATTACTTATTTAATTACTTACTGACTGAATGAACAATCATTTGAGTGTAATTACAGGGAGTAATTAAGGAAGAACCATGCTATTCGATTTGGTGGTTTAACCATTTATTTTCAATTAATTGGAACATAGGCAGTTGATGCGCTTTCAATTTGATTTTGTAATTAAGAATACTTACATTTGTATTCAATCAAATTCTTGGTGTCACCGGTATTTGAAATTTTAATTGCATGATTTTGTGTGATTGAATACTGAAAAGGTCTAATTACATAAATTTTTTTTTTTTACTTAAATGCTAATTTAAGATGTTTCAATTACAAAGAATAGCTGGAGAGAAAGTTCTAGGGTCAAAAAGCGAAGCTATTAGATAACAATTCATTGAAATTAGAATAATTGGAATTACAATTACGCGCAATTATAACTAGTTCTGAATTACGTGTAGTAATTACCGAGTAATTGGTAATTAATTATATAGCTTGACTTTCCATTCTGCCCCATTCCAGCCGGCTCTGGAAGGACAAGGGACACAATGCATCAATCAAGCTCATGATTGCAAAAAACAAAAAGTGGCAGTTCACTCAACGCTGCAAAGAGCTAGTTAATTACAATTAATTCCTGACAATTAAAAAGTTTTCAGTTGAACTTGTGATGCCAAAGCATGCAACAAATGTGGAAACCTACCTTTTCAATTAGCTTGTAGGAGTGAAATGCTAAACTTTTGAATGACGTATAGGCGAAGAAATTTGTTTTCACTTTGTTCAGTGTTCAGCTTGTTGAATGCTAAGCAATGAGTCTCAGAATTAAAAAAAAAAGTTACAGCACTTTTCAAAAAAAAATTTCCATCATTTTCCAAAAAAAAATTTCCCAAACAAAATTCAGTATTCAAAATTTTTTTGAATACTGAAATATTTCAAAAGGTTTTTGAAAAAAAAAAATTCCCAGCGATTTGAAACAGTTTAGGGTTAAGTTTTAGGTTTAGGAAATTAGGGTTTAGGGTTAAAAAATAAGCTTAGCTATTTAGAATTATTCTAGTCAATTGGGTGGTCAACTATTTTCTTTCATTTGAGCGGAACTTTAGGATGTTTCCAATTGATTTTGTAGTTAATTACTACTAATTAGGCTGATTAAATTTATACAATTTAATCTAAGCTCTCATTTGTCACTGGTAATTGAATTTGTAATTGCATGTTTTTGTATATTAAACACTGGAGTGGTGTAATTACATAAAAAAAATACTTGAATTTACATTGTTTCAACTACAGAGAAGATCTAGGAAAAAGTTTTTTTTTTTTTTTTTTTTTGAAATAAATGAAGTGAAAAGTTCCAGTTACCAGTGAACATCTAATTGAAATTAGATGAATTGAACTTACAGTTCACGTGCAATCACAATTGATTCTTAAATATGTGCAGTAATTACCAAGTATTTGACAATTATTTAGCGTGATTTTTTCTCTTCTGTCCCATTTGTTCCTGCAGAATCCTTCCGGCCGTCTCGGGAAGGACAAGGGACAAAATTGCACCAATCACGCTCATGATTCCAAAAATCAAACTGGCAGGCCACTCCACACTGCAAAGAGGTAATTACAATTAAATTTGTGCAATTTAAAACTAAATTCTCAATTAGAAAAAATTGTTAATTTGGAACATAAATTCTATTCTTCAACTTCTAACCCACTTTTGACAAGCAGTGAAACGCTAGAATGACTCTGAATGACGCGAATATGCGAAAAAAATGTTTTGTTCATTTTGTTTCAGTGTTCACTTGTAAAAACTTGATCGGCATGAAAAGTATTTTAAAACTTTTAGCTTTACAAGCCGATACATTTTGTAGTCCAATTTTCGGATATTTTTTTTTAATTTCGAAATCTTGGACCCATTCAGCGTCTGAGAAAATATCGACTATCATTCGATAACTATCGAGATCGAGTAGCGATTACCGCGGTTTAACTTAAAGACAGCTCCTAGTTACACAATTTGCGATGCTTCTGCTTGATTGTAGTCTTTCAAAATTTGAAGAAAAATCCAAAGTTTTTGAAAATCTCAATCTCAATGTGGCACTCAAGAAATTCGACTTTATTGAAAAATCGTGATTATAATTATATAATTAATTAATTATGTTTAGCCTTTACTAAAAAAAATACGGTTTTTATGGTTTTAAGTATTGTTCCTCGGCGTCGATTACTATTTTAACAAATAAAACCAACGGATGTTAATTAACCTGGAGGTAAGATCTAGGCTTTTTTGCAGATAGATAATGGTTTAATAATAGGTAATTAATTAATACGCAAACTGACTAAATTAACAATCTTTTGAACGAGTGTAAATACAGGGAGTAATTAAGCTGGAATAATGCTATTGTTAGGTTTAGGTTAGGTTTAGGTTTTTTTTTAAATTTAGAACAGAACACACTGTTTTCTTAATCCATCGTCAAAATGAAAGCTGGAGACGCAGTGCTTAATTTGAGAATTGCTTTCAACTCAACAAATTTCCAAAAAAACATTAAAAGTTTAAAAAACATTTGATCGAAAACTTTAAACAATTCTTTAAAACAAAGCTCCGCTTTCGCTTGATGTTGAGCTGCGTTTCAATAATTTCCAGCAATTTTCTGCCTCGACTCTGTCAAATGCTAAAATGTTTAAAAGAGTATAAACTGAGTATTTTTGAAATAGGCAGATTTCTAATAAAATCAAATTTAAACCAAAAAGATTATTGTTTACTATTATTTTATTATTTCAAATTTCAAAATTTTATATTTTATTCATTGTTTTCTGATGGAGCTGCAGCAGCAGAACAGTACTATCTGTTGATGCTTAACATTATCGGATCGCTGCAAATTTCAAAACTACATTTAACAAAAAAGATTGGAAATCACTTCAGAGCTTCAAGGATAAAACGTCGTTGACAAGAAATTTAAAGCAAAAGTTGGACAAACTCATATATTCCAGTTGCGAGTCATATGTACGATGACAAATTGATTTCGTTGAGCAAAATACATTCTTCACATTTTAAAAAAGTTTGTAGTTTTTTTTTCGCAAATTGAAATTGTTGTTTATTCATGTAATTTTTTTAAGTTTGCAGAAAAATTAATTTGCTAGCATGTTTAGAAACCAAAAAAGAATTTACCGTTTAAAAAAAAATATTTAAATTTGGGTTTGAATTTTAGGAGTGTTGAAATTTTGAAATTAAAAAAGAGTACTTTTTAATGGCGGTAATCAGCGTTCCTTACGATGAAGGAAGACGAAGCAAACGTACTTTCTTCTTTAGAAGATATGCGCAGCTCAATTTTTGTTCATCTTGATGGTCAAGTGTGGTCCACCAGTTCAAACAGTTTTAAACAAATTGTAAACAATTTGTTTAAAATTGTTTCTCCTTTTTTTCTCCCTAACATTTTAATTACTTCTGTAAGGCACCGCTTCAGTCCTATGCAAACCTTTCCAGTGGAAATAGTAATCGCTGAGTTGGGGACGTGGATCATGAGGCCCACGACGTCCTTTCAGCGTCGATTGGCATAGCACGTCATCACGTGACCCAGAATTTTTGAGTTTGCATTAGTTTTTAAGGTCGAAGTGAAAAGCGGTTCAAACTCCTCTCTGATTGGTCGGAAACGTCCTTGAGATCAACCGGCGTGTACTCAAAAATCCATTGGTGGAAAATCAAATTAAGCGCATGCATACTATATTAGGAAGTTTTTTTTTTAGAATTCTCTTCTTTTAAAACAAAACCAGGTTTTTAAAATTTTCTAAACAATTTGAACACTCATTTTTTAACAAAATATCCGTTACCAATTTATAACCAACTTTAGTGACCAGTCGAGATTTTCTAACTAGCAGTTGATTCTTCACCTAGATTCTACGCGAACAAATTACGGATGGCGCGGGATTCAATTTTTTTTTAAAGATTTAAAAATTTGAATTTTGAAAAATGATATTTTCGTATTTTTAAATCATGTTTTTTACAAAAAGTTGCAAACCTTCAGATTTCTAAACACTAAATTAAAAAAAATGAGGGCTGATGTTTATTCTAAATTCAAAAATAAATCTCTTCATAAATTATTTGAGATTTAATTGTTTATCAGAATTTTTTTTGTCGATTGTTGAGCCAATCGCTGATTCATGTCCAGTGACTTCTTGTGAGATTATGACCACATTGACCGCAGCGCAGAAGCGATTTCACAGTATTGGCTTTTGACGCATTGCGACACTGTAGCGCTGCTTTGAAATAAATCAACCAATCAGCAGCGATTTTTGAAAATTAAAGTTTTGTTGTTCTGTATGTTCTGTAATTCTACAATGAGTGTTTTTATTTAAACTTAAAAACAATTTTTTTTCTAATTTTGAAAAATTTCAAATTCTTTAAAATTGAAAAACTTTTCTATGCACCGTGCGTCACCACCGCTGGCAGCGATATTTTCAAATTCCCTTCCACTGCGCTATTGATGAACTGGGCCAAGAGACGTAGTCCAGAATGGTGCAGCGATTGGCGAACTAGTTTCGCTTGAGCCCGGCCAGGAATGAAATCATGATTTCAACGATTCTCTAACGCTGCTCGTCAAGTTGTGCTCCACAATCGCTGCAATGTCTTTCAGAGGTGTAGGCAATTTGCACAAAATTCCCATCGAGCAATTTCTCAATGAAGACAGCTACGACAAAAAAAATTACTCGCTGAAATGTTATTTTGGTAAAATATAACAATTAAAAAAATGTCACTAATTCATTCGTCTAAATTTAATCAACTAATTTTGTTAATTTATATATTTTCACAAATATATATATTGGTTTTCTAAAACTAATTTTCAAAATTTTGCAAAGAAAAATGGTGCAACGATAAAACGACTTTGAAGAAAATTTTGACGAAAAAAATCCTAAGCAATGTATTCATAGGTCCAGTGAGTTATTGTATCGAAAATCTAACTCAAGTTGTTTTTAAGATATAAAAAAAAATTAAAAATGTTAAAACATTAAGTTAAAAATTACAAATTACAGAAATAAAAAGAATTTTACTAACCTAGTCGTAAGTTCCAAGAAAACAGTAAACCGTGCTCATCGCGAGGAATCAGACAGCCTAACGGAGTGTCTGGCTGCTTGCGTTGAGCATTGTCTAACTTAGCTTAGAATTAAATTTTTTTTAAAACAAATGCTTGTTGGTAGCGTGTGTGCATTTCTAATTTTAATTTATACTTAACTTATACTTTCAACCGCAGAACTAAACTCAATATACAAAGTAATAAATAGTAATTTATAATAGTAGCTTACACAAATGCCAAGAATCAAACATGTAACCTATAACTCTCAGTCACTGTTGACTGCCAATTGCCATTGCCAATTGTCAAATAAATCAATCATCATTATTAAGTTAGAAATGCTTCATTTCTCAATTCTCAACGCTTGACTACGAGTACAGGCGTTTCAGCCAATGGCAGCGTCCGCTCAGGTTCGAGCACCCAGTTGATCCTCTCCAGCACCGAATCATCAGCCAATGAAATTTCTTCTGAAGAAAAACCCGCCCATTTCCGTCGCCTCCACCAATGGGGGACGTCAGCTCAATCAAAATGACGCGAATCCTAGATTTTTTATTTTAAAAAAATCAGAAGATTTAAAAAATTTACATTCTGAAAAAATAAAAGACTTTTACAAATTATTTCGAACATGACGTAGGCCTCCCAGAAAATCGCTGCTCAAAAGGCCATTGAACGCGCTTAATTTTTCAGCGCTCCACAGTGTTCAAAATTTTGAAATACAATCCAGCTAAAACCAACTGTCAAAGGCTATGAACTGAACAATAAAGTCTTACGCAGGTTTAACGCACATGAATTACAAATGGCGTGCCGTTAAAAATATCGCTTTTTACATTTTGAAAATTCCAGTTTTCCAAAATGGAATTTTGACATTATAATTTTGAAAATGTTTGTTCTCACTCGCCCAGTAAATCTCAGAATTGTTCCATTGATTTCGGTTTAGGTCGTAATTCGATTTAGAATATACTGTGGAATTATAAATTTCAAACAATTTAAAAACAACGTTATTTTGGATTTTGTTTTTGGAAAGTTATTAGTAGGTTTAGTTTGAAATTACGCGAAGATTGAAAAAAAAAGTCAAAGTCGTATTTTCAAAAAAAAAATGTGTAAAAGGAGTTGCAGCAGCAGAACAGTACTCTTCGTTCATCAGCGATTGATGCGATAGCGTCTTCATATCTAAGAAATGCAAAGCAATTTTTTTCAAATCACCTCCACTTCCACTATTTTGCCAAATGCTTTGTCAAAATCAAAATTTCAAACCCGTACCAAGTTTCCAGTTTAATCTTGTTCTAAAAAAAAATTCAAAATTCCCCTTTTAAATTAAAACATTCAGAATAGGGGTCATTTTGAAACTTTCGTTTTCAAATTACAGCGAAGTAGATTCCATCATTACTCCGAACGGCTTTCAAACCAACAAGTATTTGCCAATTAAAAAAGCTCATTTCTAACTCGTAGTTTTTAAAAAACAGAATTTTCAGATGCTGAAGCAATGGAAATTTGACGCTTTGAGACACCGTGACGCTGTTTTATAAAAAATCGCTAAATTAGCAGCGATATTTTAAAAACAAAAGTTAGTTCAAAGTCATACTTGTATAGAATTTTACAGTACAACTTTTTTCTAAAAGCGTTGAGTTAAATGACTAAAATAAAATAATTTTTTTTTTTTTGAAAATTTGCTTACTTTTCTGTTGCCGTTTTGCCACTGCCGCGTCCATCAAGAAAGGCGAGACAAGCACCGTGCGTCACCGTCGCTGCCATCGATATTTTCTAATTTCCTTCCAGTGCATTGTGTGGATGATCTGCGCCAAAGAAAGGAAGTCTTTAATGCTAATGGTGCAGCGATTTGTCAGATCGCTCATTCATGATTTCAGCAATTCTCTGTCAGCGAACGCTGCTCGTCCAGATGTGCACCGAATTTCCTTCAGGCAATTTCTCCAGCTACTTACAGCTACTTACCGAAAAATCAATCGCGGAAATGTATTTTGGTTAAAGTATAACAACAAAATTTTGTGACTAATTAGTTGATTTAAATCTAATCAAAGAATCTTTTTTTAATTCTGAGTATTTTTTAAATTAATTGGTTTCTGGATTTTGTATAAAAAAAAAATTATGGATTTCAAACTAATCCGTTATTGCCAAAAAAAAAAATTCCGAATCATTTCGAACAGGTTGTAGACCTTCCAGAACTCCGCTGCAATCGCTGATCGTGTGACAATTGATAGCGCTTACTTTTCTAGCGCTGCACTTGATTTTCGCCTCATCTAAAAAAAATCAAATTCAGCGTCGAGTTCAAAAATTCAAAGCGCAATTGAGGCATTTTGAGGTATTTTCAAGTTCAAATTCCCTTTGCAAAACCTTGAACTTCAAACGTATTATTTGAAATCTCAAAAATTGTTTTTTTTTTAAATTCGAAGTACAATTAAGGCAAGAACCTAAACCTAACCTAAAACTATCCTAAACCTACACATAAGGGCATAAAAGTTCAAAAAACCTGAAAATTTGACAAACCCCCAGAAGGGGGGCGGGGGTCGGAGGTGGGGTCAAAACGTTCAGGTTGGTCATGGGATTCGCCCAAGGGCGTAACTACCCCTCACGACCCACTGTCCCTAAAACGAAATCGTACCGCGAAGTCGTGCTTACCTTCCAGCGCTGCTGACGCTTTTCACCTCATCGAAAATTTCAACTGCACAAAATCAACGTCGAATTCGAATGGAAATGAGTCTTCATAAATGCATGTCATGACACAATTATTAACGGCATGATTAACTTTTTTTTTCTTATAAACTAACGTTTCTTCAAAATTGCTCATGTTCAAAATTTAGAAAATCAAAAATATTTTTGAAAAAAGGCTCTCTCCCTTTCAGTCCCAAAATGACCTACATTTGAACAGTGTTTTTTTTAGAAAACGATTTCCTGTAAATTAAAAACACAATATTACAATGAATCTTCAAGCAAGATTCAGACTTAAAAAAAGGCTGCTGTTCTAAACTTAGAAAATCTAAAACATTTCGGAAAACAAGCACACTTCTCAACTAAATTTCGACAAACCGAGCTAGGAACTAGGTGTTTAAAAATTACGCGGCATTTAACTGCTTTTCAAAATTAGAGTCAACTTTCTCTAAAAATCTTCTGTATATGACCCTTGTTTCTTAGAAAAGATTTTCTAAAATCCTAACATAAGGCTTTAAACAATACAGTCTAAGGGCAGTAAACGAAAAATGTGGTTTGAACAGTTACTTAAAAAGTGGGACAGAGAAGGACATTGAATGTGTTTTAAACGTATCTTTTCAAAATTAGTTTTCGAATTTCGAAACAACGTTCAAATTTAAAACAAAGGCTACTTAATGTATGTTCTAAATTTAGACAAATTCTAAACATTTTATCCATGTTGAAAATTTGAAAATGGCTCGTATTCTAATTTAAAAATTTTTAAATCAACCACGCAACTAAAATGTAACAAAACAACCTCAGAAAGTAGTCTTTAAAAATTACACGGCATTTAATTGTTTACAAAAACAGAATAGAGCCGAAACGGCTTCCGGCCAACAAAAAACTTTCCATGATTCTCACTAATTTTTTAGAACCTTTTTTTTTTTAGAAAATCGTTTAGCAAGTATTTCTATTTCTTGCTGCAGCGTCTTCAATCCAACTCGTTTAATTTACGCTTGATTCTCCTTGTCACATGAGCACTGAAAGGCGGTCGGGGGAAATGACGCGCGTCAAATTCTTCAAATTCCGATGAATGCTTCGCTTCCAAATGCACCGTTCAATTTTTTTTTTTCTATTTTTGAGCAGAAGAAACACTTTTAAATCCGAAAATGAACAGAATCTAGAGCACCAAACGTTTTTCTTCTTCAAAATTTCTATTGTCCCACTACACTGTTGCATCGAGACAGCTACAGGCTGGTACAACCGCCTAGAAGCTTGACTAGTTAACTTTCGAATCTTATTTAGTCGAGTAATTTACTAATTACTTTCACAAACATATTTAGTTCAGTAATTTACTAATTAGTTTCGCAAACATATTTAGTTAAGTAATCTAATTAACTTCGGAAGGAAATTTAGCTAAATGTGAAATTTAGCAACAAGTTCAAGATTCTTGGGCACGACAGTTCCTTGCGGAATCGCATTCAACTCAATTTTATAAAAAAAAAAAAATGTTTAAAAAAAATGTATAGAACAATTTTTTTAAAGTTTAAAAAATAACTTAAAAATGAAGCAGTACATATTTTCTACTGACTGAGAGAAGATATTTCTAACTTCAAATGGTCATAGGTTGTTAAGTCGTCGGCTTTCGATAGTAGCCTTAAGACGGGTAGTTTTAGGACAAATTCTCAACAATGATAATAATCTCAACTCCATAAAACGGTATAACAATTTTTTTCTATTTTTCAGGTTCGGTTTTAAAACTTAGGTTTAGGTTGTTGTAGAGTTGTTGTAAGTGAATACACATAGGACAAACATTAACTGGTCAAAAACGCTGGTGTTGAACTTTAACCACTTTTAGAACTTTTGAACCAGCGCAGCGGTGTTGTTGTAATTTTAAGGTAATATTTTTAGAGGCTTTTATTGTGTGGAGATTATTATCATGCCGAGATTTTCATTTTAGAGATTTTTGTAGTGTTGAGATTTTTTGTTTAGGAATTTGCACTTTGTTGAGATTTTAATTATTTCGATTTTTTTGTTGAGATTTTTATTTTAGGAATTATGGCGTGGATTTTAACTAACTTTCAATCAACTTTCTAGTGAAAAACACCCTTCCAAGTAGCTATGCGTTGTAAAGTTTTCTGCTACGTACGTTCTAAAATTCTTTACATGGCACACAGGCTTGCATTAAATTTAATCAAATTTACTCACAAGATCGACAATTAAAAATTTTACATTAGTTTTTAAAGAATTCTTTACTTTCTCCACAATAAATTGAGCTTTTAAAAATTGAAGCTTAGAACGTGTTGCTCTAATTTCTTTTTTTTTTTCAGACACGAGGGATTTTTATATGAACAAATGCAAAAGCACATCGCACGAGTTTCCATTTCGCTTAAACACTTTTTAGAGTTGTGCGCCGTACCTGGCAAATCGAATTACTAGTATCCAGGCTCAAGTTGTAGCTCCTAAGAGGTCCTTAGGTTAACTTTATGCGACAAAATTATATTCGAAGGGCCTCCCCTACCCTGATTTTGTTCTTTAAATTAAATACACCTAATTAAAAAAAAAACATAAAACAAATCTTCATTGCAACAGATTTGCCCTCAATTTTTCAGCTAACCTCCCTAACGCGCTCTTAACACACTTAAACGAAATACTAAACAAAAATTTAGTACTTCGCCGTTCATTAGAAATTTTTTATTTGGCGTGGAAAAATAAGCTAATTTAGCTATTATGATTTGTGTGGTTAGGTTTAGGTTATAAATTAGATTATTGTAAGTTAACTTTATAAGTTAGGTTAGGAAGCTTGTTTAAACGTTTTGATTTTGGTATAAGGATAACCTTTTACTGCAATCATTTTCCGCAAGTTCTAAGGTCTATTTCTACAGAAGATGTTAAAAACGATTTTCCTAAACGATTGGCTTTCACCAGTAATCTCTAAACCATAAATGCTTTCTCCCCACTTTCTTCGAGGCAATAAATTCTTTCTAAATAAAAATATGAAGTCACTTTTTGCAAGGAAGGCAAAGCACTCCCCGCCGCTACTGCACTTGGAATAAGGCTCAGACTTAAAAATCCCTCTTAAACAAAATTTCCATTAGATGAGGAGTCGTGCGCCGCTTCCGATTTAGCGTTTACATTCTCAGCGTGGAAGCACCACTGGACGCCTCACCACTGCACCACTTGAAGCTGATAGTGCCTCTCGCAGCGATCCTCTATTTTCTTCTCCCCAAAATTGCAATTGAGAAAAAGAGAATCAGAGAAAATTGATCTTTCAAATAAAGAAGTTGCTGACGGTTTGTGAAAGAGATTTAGAACAATAGCTTGAAAATTTACATATTTTTAAAATGTTGTCTTGCAAATTCTAACACAAAAGACAACTTGTGAGAAAGCTTTTCAGTTTTACATTCTCTCATATTTTTTTGATGGCGCGGGACTGTTAAAAAAATATTTTGAAATTTTGAAACTATTATTTTGCAGACTTAGAGATTAGTGAGAAGTGAGAATTCAAGAATCTTAATTTTATTTCTAACCGGAAGCGCTAACCTGGATATTAGGGAAATTTCAGCGCAACAACCAGAACCAAAGCGCTTGGACAGAGCAGTAGCTGTAGGCCCTGCGCGTGTCAAAAGAAAAAAACCGAGGCTCCTGACGACATCTGATGATGATATTATACGATATGATATCTTGTAGCTCCAGTGAAAGTGGAAGCAGCTAAAGTGAAATGGAGCGCTTAATTGAAGCGTTATTAAGATGGACAGAACGCTAATTGACGCTAATTAAGTACGCTTTCAGCGACATACATGCCACCGATTATAGATCGTTCTTTAGCGATGTATCCTCAAGCAAATTAAAGGACTATCGGCTACGACTATCTGTTGCAATTTATTTTGAAAAAATAAATTATTTAATTACACCAAATCCCACGTAACTCTAATTTTTAAAATAAAGAATGAAAATTAGTGAAAGTTTGCAAACAGTGAAAATTTGAATTTGGCAGAAAAAAAAACGTACTAGGAGAAAGTTAGTTTTAAGGATCTGCTACCTGAACCATCCCAGTTATAGCTATCGGCAACCCTTTTTATTTGTCAATTATCATAGTTAACATGATAAAAATTGATAATTGATAAAATCATTGATAAAATGGTCACGTGATATGGAGATCCTAAGAGACCCATTCCATTACCATCCACCACTTACTCGAGGCCCTTAGAAACAGATTTCGTAAAGGCCCATTCAAAGGGTATTCAATTTACCACTCATGGCGACTTAACATCTTTATAACTTCTGATTTGTTAGAATGGTAAAACTAAATTTCCTTCAAATCCACTTTCCATTTTTCGTGTGTAAATTTGAAGAGATGCGCTGTCGCTCAAATTCAATTTCATCGCTGGATACGCTGAATTAAACCGAAATAGATAGAAAATGTTTTTAATTTTAAGCTTTTAGTTGTTTCTGTAAATTTTCAGTTTATAGTCCTTTTCCTTTTAAGTTTTAAGCTTCCATGCTTAATTTCAGAAAGATTTGTCAAGTATATTAAATTTAACTGTTACTGCACATTGTAAACGAGTTTGTAAATAAAAAATAAGTTTAGAACAGGTAATTTAAAAGTTAGAAAAAATTCTAGAATCGGATTTAGAATAAGGCTTAGAAAACTAGTTTTTGAGAAAGTTGTTGTTTCAAAAAAAATGTCTCAAGAATAGGTTTTCAAATAAGCTTCTATTTTACTGCGACGCCACCTAAAAATTCAAACGCAAATGCGTAGGGTAAAATCCATTCTTCAGGTTCACTTAAACTAGTGTTTTCGTATACTTCACTCGACGTTTGGACAACATATTGAATTTTGGAGTTTGTTTCAAATTTTTAGAATAATTCTGTTTGGGAGTTTTAAAAAATTGGCTAATCATTTTAGAAAATATTTATTTTTTCGAATTTTGTAAAAAAAAAAAAAAGAAATCCGTTTTAGATGTCGATAAGCATATTTAAAAAAAAATTCGTGACTTTAAAAATAATTTGTTTTTTAAATAAATGATTTTTAGTATTTGAATTTTTTTAACAAAAATTCCAAATCATAATTTCATTTGTTATCTCAAACGCCACCTGAAATTTTCTTAAAATATAATTGCAAGAAAATAGCATGTAAAGTTATTCATTCCTCCTACTCTTTACTTGGAAAATTAAATTCTTGAAATTTTTGGAAAAGCTCGAATTTTTGCACTTGAAATTACAACTTTTTAAATGTGATCGAGAAGCATTTTTAACTAACTTCCTATTTAATCCTGAGGCTTCATTTAATGGTACTTACAACTTACATGCACGATTGAAGGAGACCTATAGATTTTTAAAACCGATTTTTACATTACAAGGAGACTTTACATTCCCAGTTTTTTTTGTTCGAAACTTAAGAAACGCTCTGTACATTTGAAAAAAAAAATCGTCTTTAAATAAAATAAAAATGCAACTATTGATTCTTCGGTGGGAGTTTGTTTTTCCTTTCGAACGAGAGAAGAGACGAATAGAACGCCGTTTAGGAGAAATTTTTATATTTATCAGAAAAAAAATGAAGTTAAATTAGGTCAAAGTATGGATTGTTCTATAAATTTTGGATATCGATGGATTTAGCATTTACATTCTCAGCGTAGAAGCCCCACTGCGCCACTTCAAGCCCATAGGGACTCACGCAGAGATCCTCTATTACTTTCTTCCCAAAATTGCAATTGATTAGCCGCAAATCTTCAATTTCGGGGAAAGTAACCGGAGAAAGTTGAACTTTTAAATGAAAAAGCCGCTGAGGGGTTGTGAAAAAACAATGTTGTATAGAATAATATCTTACAAATTCACACATTTTCAAAAATTTCTTTTGCACAATGTAATGAAAATGAAAACTTTCGTGAAAGTTCTTCGGTATGTCATGCTCTTAAATTTTTCAAGATGGCGCGAGACTGCTCAAGAGAAAGCATTTGAAATTTTAAAACAATGCTCTCGTAGACTTAGAGATTTTCAAGGTACAAACTGA
>JAQFYP010001824.1:0-14290 GCA_034694865.1 Bilobella braunerae
GCTTTCTGCTGAACAGAGAACGTGGGGTTGACCACCGAGGGGCATCTGCTTAGGCAGAGGCCAATCCCTGTTTTTCGCATACCGGCTCAAGAACACCCTCCACGACCGCAACTGTCGAGGCATCCACTCACCACTACCACACCACTCACTTTTTTGTGCGGCTATTCAATCTCGGCACCAACCCAAGCTAGGACAAGGGTCCTAGTCCCGCGGACTACGCGTCTTGGGCATTTAATTAATAATGGGTAAATCAAGTAATGAAAAGCCAAGAATAGATTATTTGAGAAGCGAAACTGACCGGTTATGATATTTCAATTCAAAGTTCCTCAACAGTTGAGTATTTTCCTCTCAATTCAGTTGCTGATAAAAGTGCTCCGTTAACTTTTTTTATACAAGGAAATGATTTACTGTATTCGATTTTGCAGAATCGAAACTTTATGTCAGATGGAAACTTACAAGCAAAAATGGCACAAAATTGGCAGCACTTACAGCTCCTGCTGTACTAACATATGCGCCGATTAATAATTTTCTCCACTCCATGTTTGATAAAGTAACAATACACTTGAACAAATTAGAAATACAAAACAAATGTAGCTATTATCCTTTTAGAGCTTATATTGAAAGCTTTTTAGGGTACAGCAGAGGCTACAAGAAATCTATTGGCTGCAATGTTAACCCAAAACAGAATCAGAGCTGAGTACAACGGATGCTGGATGGTTGAAACGTAAAGATATGGTGGATGGAAGTAAGGTATTTGAGCTTGCTGGGCGTTTACACACTGAGCTATTTAATCAACCTCGATTTTTAATTCCTGGAATTGATACTAGAATCCAACTGCATAAATCTAGTGATGCGTTTTGTATT
This sequence comes from Bilobella braunerae, assembly GCA_034694865.1. Taxonomy (NCBI): domain Eukaryota; kingdom Metazoa; phylum Arthropoda; class Collembola; order Poduromorpha; family Neanuridae; genus Bilobella; species Bilobella braunerae. The sequence goes on from JAQFYP010001824.1 coordinate 865, forward strand.
CAATGCATTGGAAGCGGAAGTGTTGGAATGTAAAGTTGGAAACATTAGAAGCCAAGTTAATTGTACGCAAACAGCAATTATTACCTTCAATACAGTTGGCTCATTTGAAAAACATGGAACTTGGAAACCCTGTTGTCTATCCTAATCGGTTTGTAGATACGAAAGCTTCTACCTTACCAGCGGGAACATTATTCAATACAAATGAAAATGTTCTTTCTGGGCTAATTCCACATCGCCTAATAATTGGAATGGTTTCTAGTGCATCACTCCATGGTACTTATGCAACCAACCCATTAGCATTTCAACATTTTGATGTGTATCAGGTAAATATCAATGTAAACGGTGAAAGCGTAACAGAGCATACAGTTGATTTAGATATGGAGTCAAACAGGAACGTGTTAGCATATCTGTCAATGTTTGAAAATCTAGGTGTTGCAAACTGTGACTCAGCGGTTGATATTAAACTCAGTGAGTATAAAAACGGAAAAGTTATACATGTGTTTAATTTACGAATTATGAGAGACACGTTCTGTCTCCGTAAATCTGGGAGTGTTGCTATTACAGTACGATTTAAGGCTGCAACAACCGAATCTATCACTATTGTAACTTATGCCGAGTACCAATCAACCTTATACATCAATCGAGACAAACAAACATATCTCAAGGATTTTAGCAAGCAATCATTATGAATACGTTAGAGATTAAATACTGTTTGGGTAAATTAATGAAACAAAAGAAAGGGCAATTCGATGTAAATCCCTGTGATAGTTTGAAAACGTATAAAATTCAAAGTCATCCAGTTCTACTAACAATTAACAATCAACCTAAAGGAAGTTTTGGCCAGCACTGGGTTAGGATATTTATCAAACGGAGAGGAACGGAAGTTGAATTCTTTTGTAGCTATGGTAAAAACATTAACTCTTACCGAAGTTATTTTATAAAGTTTGCCACAAGAATAGGATCTAATGTTATTCAAAACAACACAAGGATACAAGGACCTTCCTCAACCACGTGTGGTCAACACGTAATATTTTTTCTCTACAAGAGACTTACTTATTGGCTGCCCAAGATTTTCAATATATTGTATATTTAGTAAAAACTACTCTAGAAATGATAAGATTGTTGAAACATTTGTAAACAAGTTATTAACTCAAAAGTTTATTGTAAACAGAAAAGAATATCAGTGTTGTAAATGTGAGAATGAATAAATTATATGATAAGCCAACTTGATGACTTTGACCTTGTTTTTATTGGTGATCGAAACTATTCCTTCATCCGTTTCCTTTTAACGCCGCGAGTAAGATTTGGACCCAAAGCATTAGATGCAATTTTAGAAAAAATTTCATCAGAAAAAATGTTTTTCGGAACTGTGTGCTTTTTTAACTCATTGATAATTGCATTTATTCCAGACTCTTCTGTAAAGCTTTCACCACCTGTTAATTGTTTCACAGCGGCTTGAAAACTTGTCGTTGGTAACGTTATTCCATTGATTGAAACTCTGCTGCCATCTTTAGGCTTCACATTAATTTTTCTGACATAATTGAAAATTTTGATTAAGCTTTTTGGAGGAAATTCTTCTTTAATTTTGATTGGAGGTGGAAGTGGTGGCTCTGGCGGTTGAGTAGCAACTTCCTCAGGAATCGATCTTACAAGAATAGGTAAATTCTTAGCATTTCTATGTTTGTTGTTGAGATTTCGATTTGCTTGTTGATATAACAAAATCTTAACATGATCATCTAGATTTAAATTTAAAGTTTTGGTTTTGTCTAGTTCCAGTTCATCAAAATCCGTACCTTGGTAATTTGACATCATAATCAATTTTTTTAATAATTGTTCAGAAATTAATTTCATACGTCCATCCATTACTTAATAATTTGCAAAAAAAAACGATAAAACGGACGGGAGCAAAACACCCAAAAATCCGACGTGTTGAATTATTAATTTTTTACTGTGTTTATGCGAAGGGTTCGAAAATGCCAATTTTGTGAGAACCCGTTTGTATGGTTTTAATTTTTTAAGAACCCGTTTCTAAACTGGAACGTTTTCTTTGGCAACGTTAAGAATATATTTTCTGATAGACTTTATCTGATCCAAATTAGCATTTTGAATGATTGCTCTGCGCTTTGCCCCTTTGCTTTTAAGCAAAAGCTTCAACAAAATTTGTTGTCGTAAAAGTCGGTTAACCATAGTGTCTGAAATCTAAAAGTGAATTACCGAAAACAAAACAACGTCCTATAAATAAATACACAAAGTAATTTATAGTTTGTCTAGTTTTTACTTTCGACATGGACAATCAAGTACTAAAGGCTTACACAGACACCAAGAATCCCGGCTCTTACTCGAGGGTTGAGAATTTTTTAAAAACAAATAGTTTTCGCGGCAAAAAAAAATTGCAAAGATATTACTAAAATCAAAAGTTCACCGATTACATTTTAAAGCAAATAAAAATATCCCGCGGAGGTTTGTATATTCACCTTCAATAAACGAGCAACGTAGTGTCGACTTGATTGATATACAAAAGTATAAAAAATCCAATTACGGTAAAAGATATATTCTAGTTGTGTTGTGTTTTTTTACCAAAATGGCTTGGATGGAAGCACTCAAAACAAAAACTTGCACAGAAGTACGTGATGCAATGGATAGAATTTTAAATCGCGCTGGAATAAAACCAGTATTTTTACATTCAGATTCCGGAACAGAATTTTTAGGTCGCGTGATGTAAAATTGGTGCAAGGATAATAATATTACACAATTTGTAACATCAAGTCCTATGAAAGTTACCTATGTTGAAAGATTTATTCGTACAATTTTTTCCAGAGTCTCAAAATATATGACCAAAAATAACACAAAGCGATTTGTCCATAAGCTAAAGGATTTTGAGTTGGCATATCAAAATTCTTACCATAGATCTATTGGAACTACACCTGCCTCGGTTTGTCCCGAAAATGAGAGCAAAATATGGGAGAAACTGTATGCCAACAAATTAATTAAAAAATCAAGCAATCGTCTCAAGGTTGGAACACTTGTAAGTTTAAAAATTTCTAAAAATGCGTTCAGCAAAGGGTACACTGCAAATTTTGAAAATAAAGAATATATAGTACATGAAATTCTTCAAACAAATCCAATTACTTACATTGTTGCTGATAAGAATGGAAAGATAAAAGAACGTAAATACTACAGACGGGAATTAGTTGTAGTACAATAAATGGAGCAGTAATGTGTGGCCTCAAAAATTATTTCGTCTCTTGGTTACCTTGCCGTAAAAACATGTTTTGCGATAGTAAATGTTAAATTATGGGATAATATACAAATTGTTAGTCATGACGGTGGTCAAAATTAAATTTGGTTCAAAGTGTTTGATTTTACAGCCTGAGCACCTGTTGCACTATATTGATCAACTGGAAAAATATATTAAATAAAACGGTAGCTGGCCATAATCCCTAAAATAAAAATCCCTAAACAAAAATCCCTAAACAAAAATTCCTAAAATAAAAATCCCTACAAAGTAAAAATCCCTAAAACAAAAATTCCTACAACGTGCAAATCCCTAAAATTAAAATCACTACACGTCAATAATCTCTACACCTCAAAAACCTCTAAAATAAAAATCTGGCTAAAAAAATTACAAGGAGTCAAAGTTCTACAATTTTATTTCATTTTGAAGGTTCGGTTTTAAAGAGTGACTGTAAGTGAATACGTAAAGGACAAACATTAACGGGTCAAAAAATGCTGATTTCGCTCGCGTAAGCGAGCGGAAACTGCATTGTTTGACTCCTTTTAGTTAATGGGTTTTGAAATTCGACCCCGTATAACTTTTTAACCAAGGGTCTTTTTATATTTTTAAGTTACTTTCAACCTTAGAGGTATTTATTCTGTATAGATTATCACCATGTAGGGATTTTTATTTTAGAGGTTTTTGAGGTGTAGAGATTATTGAGGTGTAGGGATATTTATTTTAGTGATTTGCACTTTGTAGTTTTTTTTTATTTTAGGGATTTTTTACTTTGTAGGGATTTTTATTTTAGGGATTTTTGTTTAGGGATTTTTATTTAGGGATTTTTATTTTAGGGATGGCATGGACCCAATAAAACTGTGCTAAACAAAATCATTTTCTTCATTCTCGTTGAACTGCCAAGATCAAAATGGTTAAAATCAGTGACAACTAGTTGTTGATATTTATAAAAAACCGAAATGGCTTATTGTCAGTCAATTTAAAACGAAAACATTTTTTGTTTCGTTTATATCGCAATGAATTGGAAAGCGTAATCAAGACACTAATCCACCTTCATGTCGCCACTGGAGGATCAACGGAACCATTTCATAATTTACAAAACGTGTTTGACAAAGAAGAAGAACAACAAGAGTTTTTGAAAAAAAACCCAACATTCGAATACGATGGATTCAGTGACGTCGACTAAATTACACACAAGATTAATAATTTAAGAAAAATTTCAACAACAACAACAACAAAATTTGCGAATCAAAAGGTTTATTTTTCCAATAAAAGAGGATATAGAGTAATTTTCAAGATAAATATATTTTGTTTTTTACCATTGAATAAATCATTTGCCTAGAATAAGAATTTCACAACTCTTTTTCATTCATATAAAACAAATATAACTACATTTTTGCAGATTTGGAGTGCATAACCAAAGACGTTATAAAAGTACCCACGTGTACCATATCCTCGCTTGGATACCCTGAAAAAATCCACTGCCAATTCCTTCATTAGAGTTTTTGCCTCCAGGCCAACATTGAAGTTGATATAAAAGTCCGTATATCCCCTGGTCGACTCTTTTCGCCTTCTGTTTAGAGTTACGGCCTGGCCCTTAAGGACCAGGCCAAGGAACTCATAACGTACCTTAATTTAATCTAAATGGTACCTTGGATCCTAATGCTTTAGCATGGCACGCGCCAGGGTTTCCTGACCGCGGCCAGGAGAGCATTAGAGCTCAAATTCAGAACTTTAATTGAGGTTAGGATTATTTCTCGCGGTGAGATTGACTCAATTAAGAACTTAGGTATAAATACCGGCCCCGAATTCGATGTAAAATCAGTCTTTTCTGGGACTCTTAATAGGTGTCTCCTCCCCTTGAACCTAGAGAACTTTCTCCCTTTAAAACTGTACCCCTTTAAAGTACTCCCTCTTTAAAGTACTCCCTCTTTAAAGTACCCCTTATTAGAAGCACCCTGTACCTGTAACTAGGGAAGTAGGGATAGGGACCTTTACGTAGTAATAAAGTATGTAAAGCTACGCTTCCCTTCGGCGTGCCCTTTTGGGGTGAAGAACTTATTCCTTCCAGGCGACGCCGAGCGGTGAAGGTCACTGCCGGTCCAAGGCCTCAACGGCATTTCGACTGTCGTGAGCCCTGGCATCCACCTGGGTCAACCAAGCATTACCACAGCACCCCACTCCTTAAGGGTCAACCGGCCGTTTAGGGTGGGGGTAACATTTTGGTGTTCTGACCAAACAAGAATCGATGCCGCATCAAGGACCCACGTATCCATTCATCACCGCAGTACAACGAACGTAAGCAGTAGCTAAGGACCAAGGACCAGAGTCTTCAGGGTCAAACGCTGAAGACCCTACGGACCAAGGACCCTACAAACCCTACGGACCTAGGACCCTGCACATCAAGGACAGTAAGGACTTCGAACCCTCCAAGGTCAACAAGGTCAGGTACGTGTCCTTGCTCTGGTTGCGTATCTATTGTTGAGTTGAGTCGCCTGAACCCATTGTTAAGCTGTGACACGGCCAGTATGATATAGGGGAACACCTGCGCTAGAGCACAACCTAGAGCAGCCTCTATAACTGAATACCGGGTCTCACTTAACTATTGAGGGTTGCGATTCTATAACAACAATGGGCGACCAAGACTGGACAATGGAGACCTCGACCATGGATGATGAATACAGCACCCCTCTGCCCTTGACGATGTTGCCCGAAGGCGACATCGAAGTACCGAAAACGCCCGAAGCTCTGCTCGATTTGGATGAATTTTTGGATGAATTCGGAAGCGCGCACCCGAAACGAAGAACAGCCTTCAACGAGCGAAGCTCTGCGACAGGAATTGGAAACAGCAAACTACATTCGACAGCACCAGCTTCCAGGCGCCGCACCCCAACCACAGAACGAGTACAACGCCAACTTTGAGCGTGCAGTAGACCACTTCCGACACTGCGTAAGTATACCTCTGGAGTACGATGAATCGAACTGGCACCAATACCGAAGCCGATCCGAGGAAGGATTGGAATGGAACGAACCCGGTTTCGCCCCATGGCGACCGTGGACGAACGGAATTCGCCAATCCTGCCTACCGGACAAACCCGAGCCATCATCGCATTGGACCCCTGGACCACACAGTAACGCCGTTCAGGACAACTTTGAGATCGTAGCGCAGTGGATCAACGGAACTGAGGAACTCACGATCCGAAGACCAACCGGACCCGATCCTTTCGAATACAGTTCCAGCTCATCAGGTTCACCGATCGATCTCACCACACGGTCCAGCGATGACGATCCCTTCGAAACTAGCGACGACGAACCTGCCTCAAAGAAATCGCGAGACGTCCCTAGCCCAGCCGACTTATGGTCACCACGGGGACCATGGATCTACAACGGAACTCAATTCGGCCCTGACGTCGAAGATTTTGTGGAGAAATTTTTGTCCATCGCGGTGGACCATTGCTGGGACGCTACGTCTAAGCTCCGTTACTTTCCCCGTTATCTGGCGGGTTCAGCAAAACGCTGGTACGATTCTGAGATACGGGTTCCGAAGGAAAGAGCTGCCGACATAACTGCAGATCGGACAGTCACCCAGATGCATTGGGATGAGCTATTGGAACGATTCAAAATTGCCTTCAACGCAAGGTCGTCCGGTAACCATACCGACCCCGGCGGATTGGACTTACTCGGTTGGTTTAGCACCACGAAAACCTGTCAACCGATGATACTCGCCGAACCAGAGGCCGAACCCGAAGTTATCGAACCAACCGACGATCGCGTTGTTGCCGAACCACCCGATTGTCCGTTCGGAAGAGATCCACGTACCACAGAACGGTGCAGAGTACCGCCCAAGAAACATTCCCGATACCGAAAATAGAAACCGAAGCAACCGAACCGCCGAACCACCCAGGAATTGTACAAAACTCTTGTTCGGCTGGATCAGCTTCACAAAATGTATCAGGAATCGACCGAACCAGAAACGAAACCAGCACGTCGAACCATGCACCACTACACACGCACCTCAACACGTTACCGAACAACAGCGTTTAATGGCGACCGACCCCTCTGCGATTTTCAAGTAACGGACCTCTGCGGAATTGTTGTTCCCAACTTGAGGCCGTTCAATCGACGGAGTAAGTCGGGCCGAACCAAGCGAAGTACCGTTGCCGAACCCGACCGCCTAGCGATTAGCTACCGTGAAGCCGACGGTTCCGCACCCTGAAATCTTCGCCGAACCACGAAGCTTGCACACGTTTTTCTAAGCTACTGGACGAGCTATCAAGAGCTCTGTAGCATCAAAGAGAAGCCACCCAGCAAGCTTGATAGGCCATAGTCAGCCGTGGATCGCAAGGATCCTGAACGCCGAAGAATTGGATTGGTATCCCTAGATCGACTCGGGTAGGTCGACCTAGTATTCTCCGCTCATGAAGCTTGTAAGCCGAAATCCGTGCGAAAAGGCAACCGTATTCCTAGAGAAAGAAGCGGTTAGGCCTGGACAGCCTTAGGCAAACGTTTAACACACGGACTGGAGCGATTGCGAAAGTTGCCCCTTTTTGCAATTATCGACCCTTGGAAGACAGGAGTCATGACCTATTAACCCTGTGAAGCCATAGGACGGAAGCTTACCAAGCCAAATGTAGCGGATACCACGGATCCCAGCGGGGTAGCACGAGTTCAAAATCCCGTTGGACCTTCCATAGACAAACCAGTAGACGAGCCGAAAAGTAGCAACTTTCCCCAGAAGTACCGGACCGCATCACACTAGCGCGAGGGAAGGACGCTTCCCATATTTGTCCTGCTGCGACATGGAGACTTGCCGCAAGCCGACCCCTGAACCTATGAACGTACCACAGTCCGAACTGCGCGAAATGGAGCTCTGATTTAGAACGCAGACCAATCACAAGGAGACACCAGCACGAAGGGTGAATCTGCGCGAACCACTGAACAGTCTCACACGCCCACCTTGGAAATATAGGTACTATTTCCACCTCTTCAAGGCCCATCAATAAGACATGCACGTACGGACGGTTTCTCACCAAACCCGCCCACCAGCACTTCGACGCCATGGTACAGCCCGTCGTAAGTACAGCACATCCCACCATGACCCCAGGACCCTTCTAGTACGGTCATTGGATAGATGCCCAAAGTATCACAGGACGACATCGCAAATGGTCACTGACCTTCAAAGGTCAATACCGGATAAACGGACCTAGGATGGCTGTAGCACCTTGAGAAAACTTTCGATGCACCTCAGCCGTCCACCAGACCAGCCACTATTGACCTTTGTGGACCAAAATGGATTTCGCCCTGTACCCGAATTCAAGGTCAACCCTTTGAGGTCAGCATGGACATCAATTTTTAATACCTCAGCACTAGCCTTGAAGTCTCCAGCACTGAAATCCCAACAAAATTTCCCCCGCCACCATTGGCACCCCAGAATTTTTTTTCAACGTCTACGCAGCAGCGGACATCCTACTGGAACAGCCGAAGGCGAAAATCTGTAAGTGCATGGACCGTTATTGGACGGCCCACTGACGCGTTTCGCACACCACACCACACGTATGTCCGCGCCACTCGGCCAAGAAATAATTATTCCAACCGTACCACGCGCACCGTAATAAGTCTTGTGACTTTTTGCCGCGCCGCACCACGGTACCGGTCCATTTTTTTTCAATTGCACCAGCTCCAAGAAGTATTACCTTCGACATGTAAAAACCGGATTCCCAAGCCATACCGCGTATGGACACGCCGTACACATGGACCGTACAATCCGCTAACGTAGGATCCGATCAACCGTCGAACCTTGGAATTTGATCGCCGAACCACCACTGCCGCCGAACCATTGAAAAACGAACCCAGTACAGAGTTGACGAACCCAGCACCATTGCAACTCGGAACTACCGCACCACCGAATCTGACGTCCAGTACCGCCGAATTTAGAATTGCAGATTAGAGAACCGAACCTAGAATGGCCGACACCGAAACCCCAACCGGCATCGTCCCATCCGGTAGTCCGAACCATACTGCCGCACCACACCATCATGGACGCAGTATACCCGAAGGATGGAACCCTCGAAATCAGCACCGTACCTTCGGCACCGTATTGACGTCTTACCCGAATTTGCCGCCGAACCTAATGCCCGGTACCCGCCATGAAATTCCGAACCGTATGAAACCGAACTCTGGACAGCATTCAAGAATTTTCCGCACCGTTTTGAAATTTACTAATGGTTAGGTGGATGAAGCCACCCACCTATGCGCCTTTATTTGGACCAATCTGGAGCAGCATTGAAGTAAAATTTTAGGGAAGTAAGGACCAGCGACATTGGATAATCACTGGTCGAGTTTAAAAATTTTAAATATTGGACATGGACCTATGAACGAATAGAATGCAGACCGAAAAAGAACAAGGCACCATACTAAGGAAAATGGCAGAAAAGATGAACGGCAGAAACTGCATCTGTACTAGGGAATAGTTTTCGCTGGAGATATTTTGAAGGAGATAATAATTATTGGATTTTATTCTGGAGATATTACTACTTGATACCGCTGGATCTAAAAGGGCCCCTAAACTTCTACATGAATTTCGTTAGTAACTGCGGTAGTAAACTTTCTTAGCTTTTTCCAGTTTCAAAGTTCAAACGTCATTGTAATTTAAACGAATATTTTTGTATCTCTTTTACCGTTGAAGTATATATGGATCAAACTCAAATCAGAAACTACTTCGGGATTCCCGATGGTCTAAGCTTCAACTACAAAGATTAGTTTTTGTTTTTACACAAAAACCCTGTACTTTCAAATTAAAAAAAGGCGGTTAACTGGGTTGGATTTGAGTCAAACTCCAGTTAGAATTTACTACAAGATCCAAAGTCATATGTTAAAATGTTAAAGTTATAGATGTTTTAACGCAACGGAAGCACGCCAAAAGGGCCAAAAAATAAGAGCCAAGTGAAGAAGGGCTCAATAGTAAGGGTCAAAATAATAATGGCCAAAATTAAAAAGGGCCAAAAACAAAACAAAAAGCGGCTAAAATATGGGCCACAAAAATAAGGGCCACAAATAATAAAGGTCACATATAATTCTTAGCATAAATAACATAGTATACTGATAGGTGTAGGTCATTAGTGTCTGTTAGTTAATTGTAATTGTGCCTATGTTTAAGGCAAAAAAAAACATAGTAAAAAATATTGAGGATTCGAAAAATATAGTCATCTCCGGTTCCTGAATTTTTTTTTATACTTTATTGGAATCACACTAAAAAATAAGCGTTGTACTTTCCGTGTGATATGTTTCTAATAAAGTACTAGTCGCGCAGCGCCGTTTTGTGGCGTCTAATTAATTGTAACCCTCTGCAATAACAACAGCCCCACAAACATTACTATTACTACTTTACACTACTTAACACTACTTTATCTTTTCACCTTTAAAACTAAACAAATTAATTTAATTACCTATGCGGATACAAACAAATTAAAGTAACCCTGCTTCCTGACACACATAGAAAGGTGGACAGGTCGATTGTTGGTTTCTTTTGTCCAGAACAGGGTTAGAAAGTAGGCTCGTTCCATTATGCTTGGCTATCTTGTTGAAAACTCATCACTGGATCTGCAGGATCTGGATCGGGAATCAGTAGTGGTTTGAGAGATGGAGGTCACCAAATGTCATCTTGGGATCAATGGCATATGGAGTCCCTCGTGTGGTATGATTAGGAGAGTACAAAAATGCTGTACAATTCTAATTATGTGGGGAATCAGGATGTTACAAACAAACTCAACCACTGGAATTCATTCTATGGTCAATGGTCGAGATCACTAAACATATGGGTCAACGATTGATTACTGATCCGCATAGTCACTGCGTACATGTAGGAGACGGTAGAGGCCAAATAGTTCATTGCGGAAAGGCTGAATAAAATTAATTAAAGTAAATTGGTAAGTGCGTTTTCGAAAATTAATAGTCATTTATGTGCGGTTTAGATAAAACTTAGGTACGTTTTAGGTTTGGATTAGATTGATATCAGAACCGTTTAGATATTTTTAGTCCTCAGAGTAGGAAAAACTTTGGGTTGGAAGAGGGAACCTTTTGATTTCGGAGTGGTTCCATAAAAAACGTATTGTGGAGACTAAAAAGTGGCCGCAACAGGGCGGCTAGCCTTCTATTCTGGGTGCTCTTGCTATAGTTTGGGCTTGTTGGGTAAGTCAAAGGCATTTTAAGTACACTTTTTTACTGCAAATTCACGCTACAATTTTGAAAAATTTTCAACGCATAATAGTTATTGACCAACTCTAACTGCAGGTTTCAATTAATTTAAAGGGCCGTGGGGTCCAGTTGGCTAGGACGTCAGTTCCTTACCACTGGCTTCTTGGGATCGAATCCTGATCCGCCCAATAAAAAAGTGCCAAAAGACGAAAAACGTCTATGTTCTGGAAATGCATGGAAGAGATAAAGAACTCTTATAGGAGATGCTTTATCTCAACTGTGCATCTGGAGAATCTGCATAAGCAGATTAATAGCATAGGAGTGTAAGTCCAACCAAAGAGTTCCTTACGGAAGAACTCTTTCCGTTAAGGCACCTGGAGTTGATGGAATGATTTGCATGTTGCCACAAAATATCCTGACTCCGATAAGGTGCGGAGACGATATGGGGAGCCCTTTGGCAGTGTATTTCGTTGAGTTGCTGCAATGAGCCCGATTGAGGCCTGAACGGTGTGGGTAGAAATACCCCCTCCATTAACATACATACATACAGTTTTCAATTGAAGCTGAGAAATAGTGTCAGTTTACCAAAAAAAAAGTAGGACAAAAAATGAGCAACAGTGCCCTTTTCAGTAGTGCCACACATTACTCCATGATTATTCAGCTGTAAATTCCTTTAATAATTATATTTTAATTCAAATAATTATTTTTATGTTCTTAAGTTGTTTCTCAATTGTGCTTTTTTTGATGATTTTGAGTATTGGTTATTACCCCATTTAATTGTTTTATCCTGTTCGAATTGAATACTTAACCTAACTATTGCATATGTATATTGCTTACAATTATTTCAAAATGTGTAATGTGACCAATCAGTCGATCAAAAAATGGATTCACAGGCTCTTTCAAATTATCGAAAGGTTAGGAGAAGGTCGACAGTGGTTTTGAGAATAACATTTGCAAAAGTGTGTAGGCAGAAATTTCTTGTCGAAATTTCAAATGCGTTGCCAACAGTGGCAGTGATTCGGCGACACGACTTTCTGAACTTTTGCTCATATTTCGTAGGATTGTAGTAACGATAATTATAGTCTGAGAAGTAGTCTTCTGACGCTTTGCAAACGTTAACACACTGCTGAACAAGGAAGATGCTAATTAGATTTAGCCCAACGTTAGTCACACCTAATAGAAAGATCAACAAGATGTTCAACTTTCCTCGAAAGATAGTGAATGTTAATGAAATTGATAGCGTTACAATGCCATAGTAGGCAACTTGCGTCATGTATTTGTACCAGTCGTTGCCTAATGTGAAATAAATTTGGACTATTCTGAAACGATGACGAATCTCTTCTCTTTGATAATCCTTACAAGTTCTTTGTTGCTCATTAAGTATTTTGAGCCAGTTTGCCGAAAAGTTTAGAAACATTAGCATATTCATAAGGCTAAGGCCGCCCCAAAACGCACTTCGATTTACAATTGAGACCATCAAAAGGATTCCAACTAAAATTGCAGCGTAGTGACTTCTGAGCACAAGTAACAAAATATTCAGAATGTTGTGAATTATGAAGAAATCCGTTAAACACATTAGAGTCGCAGCAATTGGAAAAATAATCCATAGTGCCATAAGCAGCCAATTGGTAAGCTTAACATGTATAATGTTCACACCGATTTCTCGGATGAGTAATCCAGATAATGGACGATCTGCACTGGCAGACAAGATTAAATTATAATTTGAACTTTTGTTTAAAATAATTCAACAAGTCAATTTAAAAATCGATGACAAAGTATTTAGGAACCCACCACAGTGGGCTTAAGCTTAAATATTCGAACTTCAACAACAAACTTCTGATTTATAACCTATTTTTGTATCTAGTAATTGTATCTGACGTACAAATACATATACAATTGGAAGCGTTACTAACAGAATAATCCCTTATTAAGTAGCGGAAGCGAAGCGAAAGCTACTTTATGGTTTCGTTTTGTCTGTCCGTCCGTCCGTCCGTCCGTCCG
>JAQFYP010001825.1:0-14289 GCA_034694865.1 Bilobella braunerae
TTTGGAATTGTTGTACGGATTTATGGTGAATCTACAAATGCGCGGCAATTCTCTCTGATACACTTAAGCGACAAGATATATCAAATCACATTGATAAGTCGAGTTTCATTTTCCTCATTTACGATACCTATTTAATGTAAAAATCATAATCATAAAAAATTAATCTTTTTCAAACACAGGTTTAATTTGCATAACATATTTAACATATTTTAAATGTTAAACAAGCTTTACAGTTTTAAATACATTGAACTTCGAATACTTTACTCAACCTTTCGGTAATACCACCAAATTAGTCCAACGCTATGTTAAACATCACCCAACAACATAATCGGCAAATGTATGCCAATTTTATAAATATAATGTTACGAATAAGTTAAATAAAAACTGTATAAAAACCAGGTCAACGTGACTTTAATAGGTCGCGTACTTCAGAAGCTATGAGTTTTATAATTAAAAGTTCACTTGCGCTCAAAAATAAATCAATCCATAGCTACATCGAAAAAACAAACACAATCGAAATTTTGAATCTTACGGAGGAAGTTCCACGTCATCGAAATTTTGAAAACTTACAATGAAACTCATATTTGTTATCGAAAATACAATTTCTCATTGCCCTCTGTGAGGTATATTCCTGGGGAATTTTCCTCACAGGTAAGACTGGTTTATCTTGATAAAACCAGTCATAGTCCAGAGGATAGTCATCACCCTGTCTCTGACGGGGTGACAGAGAGGGGTTGAACCAGGGGCATGAAACAGGTGAAAATATACATATAATAATTAATACAATAATTATAATATATTAGTTCAAAATTGTACTTATCATATTTGCACATCCGGTGCATTTGGCAGAACCGAAGTTCTGCTCAAGACACTGGATATCCTGTGTGTTGAGCAGAACGATAGGCTGCTAAGTGCAGGGTAGAGTTAGTTAAGTAATTGCATTATAGATAAGTGAAGTCAGTGTTAACTTTACTTCTGCAGCGTTTACATCTCATTTTTCTTAGTACAATAACTTTACTCTTTTCTTTGTAACCTACAATACTTAAAGTAGAGTTAAAAGTGAGCTTACTTTTGAGTCCAACAAAACTCCTTTTCTTTGAACACGATTGACCTAAGGTTACAGTTCCGATTGTTTAAGACAATAACCCCAGTTCAGTGGATCTACTGATGACTTATGGAAAACTCAGTGGACTAAGGTCACAGCTACCGATTTTTTACGACAATAGCCAGTACTGTGATACCACCGGTGACCCCGGGAAGAATCAGCCAGGTCAACTGTTGGTTCCCTCCTAGTGAAGGCAGCAATCATTCCCGTTCGGTTTCCATCCCTCACTTTATTGACCATCCATGGGGACAATAGCCATTGACCTCAACATCAGCGAGAGGGCATTTTGCAACAAGGACTTATCTGACCGCACATGATTACGCCATGTTCACCAATCCATCGAGAATACTATTCCACCAAACAAGGTAACGTAACAAACATTAAGTATTTATTTGGGTATAAGACAATAAGGTCCGAGACTCTGATCCACCTAAAGCATAACGTGCGCTGGGATGCTTCAGGGCTAACCAGACGGACCAGCGACTTTCCCTATCACACCTCAGGATTGACTTGACGACGATATATACTCTTCTAGGCTAGGATTAGGTTTAGGTTAGTTTATTTACTCTTTCAAAATGGCGACCGTGACAGGATTTGTCACTGTCACAGGATTGTATTTCAAATTTTTTTTTAAGTTGAATCACATCATGGGAACTTTCATAGCTGAAGGTTATGCAATTAATCATAGGGCATGCAATCCTTTTTCATTAGTTGCCTATTGGCTCATTGGCTAATTTTATTGGAATTTTTTCTTATTGTTGAGAATTTGAGACTGACAATTGTGAGGTGGATTAGAAACACTTACAGTTTGTATTACACATTAAGTTTAAGGGATCTCAGTAACTTAAACCGTTAAAGTTTCAATTTATTTAATTATTATTGTTTCACCTCTTGTTTATTCTTTTCTTGTCATTTCTGGAAGCCTCTAATTTGTTTTAACTTTCGAAAAGGGTTAGAAGTGAAGGCAAATGGTAAAGCTAACCATTAGGAAGTCTAATTAACGCTCCTTTAAATGGGATTATCATACCCTTTATTGTAATTTACAAGGGAATAGTGTTACTCTCTTGCCACTCGGGCAAAGGGATTAGCTATGGGGGGAAATAAACCTCTTTACGATTAATTTAACGTGATGCTTATTAATTGCTAACGCCAAACGGTAATCGTAGGTAGAATTTGATGTGGAGTAATTACCACAAAGAGTAGTTCGATTTACGTAGGGGTGGTTTTTCAGAGAACAAGCGGTTACTATATTTTACAGGGATGATACAATCTGTGAATCCTGCTGCACAGCACATCCGCTCTGCATTTGTACTCAGGAAATTCCATCAGGATCAATACGCAGATTTAGCCCCCGACCTAAACTAATTAAAACTTTCTTCTATTTCAGTTTCAAATCACTCTGCTCAAACACCACTCCAGCCTGGGCCATCATCCTGTCAACACTTGACTCTCCAAATCCAAAGAACCTCTAAACATCGCAACAAACTTTCCAAGATGTCTTTTCTCAAAGCGGTGATTCTTTTACTCGCGTACACCTGCTGTACTGAAGCACTCATCACTTGGCGGCCCCCGGCTCCCTTGCCTCCACCTAAACCCTCCGCACTTACCTAACCAGAGCCCCTAGATTCCCCAATTTGTTATTTTTACCGCAGCTCTTGGCAGGACTGCAAATAAATAACCAATTCCAGACGTTCGAGGAAATCCAAATTACAAAGCTTACAGATCTAGAAATTCTTAAGTTACAGGGATAAGTAGGAAAACAGGCAATATGCGTCGGTTTCTGTAACCATCGATTAGGTAAACGTTGTATTGTGATTACAGAGCATCATATGGAGAATAGAAACGAGGCCCGATTTACTTTTCATGGCAGAGCTAATCAACTTTGGGTCAATATGAAGGATAAAACGACGTGGGGAGTTAAATCTCTCGATTTTGAGAATTTCGCCTATAACCCGTTTTCCCAAAATTTGATTCTTCAACACGACTCTAAATATTATAGAATCAGAATTAATAATATTAACCCAGATCTTTAGCTTTTAAAGCTTAATACAAGTGGCAGTATTTTCATAATATGGATCATATTCGAGCAATAAATCAGGGTGGTTCAGTTAAGATTATAAGACCTTTCGACAAAATAGTGCATTGTCATGAGTTGTTGAATTACTATCCAGTAATACTTGAATGCTTTCAAGATAGAGTAGGAAGTTACACCCCAGAATGTGTCGGGATTCATATTGACGGAGATATGCTAGATCTTGACCATTGCGACAATTTCGTTTCATGCACATTGATTTGTACGCAAACGAGGTTTGGAAGGTTTATTAATGACATGGGGAGTAGTTTATACAACGTGGAATGTCGTATTCATTGCCCCATCAACATAACGAAGTTAGAAATAATCAGAAAAAGAGCTGGAGTAAGATCTTATAGCAATTAGGCCCACGCCTCTACTAAAAAAATAATCAAAAAACTTTGTCGAAACTTTGGTCGATAGGGTAGATATTACATAGACCATGGAAATTGCATATTTCGGTAGAATTACTAGACATTTAAGGGAGTTTCCTGCAGCGTCAGGCTTCTCTTATTTTCCGCAAGAAGCCCGTCGCCAAATTCGGTTGTAATTAACATTGATTGAGTTACGAAAATCTGATAGAACTTATTTGCCTGCATCATATCACGGAGTTACATATGTCAGAAGTTAAAAATTATAACATGCCTACAACGACATACTTAGACAAATTTGGAATGATTGCTTTAGTTAAATAAGTTCTAACAACTGGCTAAGGAATTTTCGATCGATTAAAAAAACATCCAATTAAAAATTCGACTCCATTCATGATCGACATCAAATACAGACGCATTTAAACAATTATAGCATATGGCGGTGATGGTGGTGCGAACCATTGGTATGACGTTTCCAGTGGTCATAAATCGGCTCCAACTTCCAACTTTCTAGGGTCAAATTGCCATCGAATTAACAATTCTTGAAGTCAGCATTGGAAATTGGAGATTATTATTATATTTTATTTATTCTAGTAAATTTAGTTTACTAAATAATCACGCGGATCACGTGTTGAATCAAAGTAGATATTATACTCTGCCGTTTATGCTCCGGTCGCCGCGGTTTAAATTTTGAGCATATAAATTCCGACACTATGAAAATCGCTAATCTCTGTAAAAAGTATTTTTCAGTAACAGTAAATTTATAGGAGACCTTAGTGGAGCGCTGCGCTCGGTTTATAGTAGAATACATAATTCTGTCTGATAGCTATATTACGAATTTATATAAATAAGAACCATACCAAAATTCAACGCTATGTTGTGCTAACACGTGTTGTTTTTATTTTGTATCACTCTACGGTGAACAATTTAAATTTAGTGATCAAAATATTGGCTTCCTTGAAAACTATGAGGCCCATAACTGGCATCACTGGCATGAAGCAAAGGCAGTAAAGGGTTGTGGTTTATGGTGTTAAGCGGCGTTGTTTTGTTCTGTTCTGGTTTGTAAGCAGGTATTAACTAAGGTTTATTCAATTTTATTTGTTGGGTACAGTGTAGTGCAAGGGGATAGGAGTTAGTAAAAGTAATTTTATCCAGCTTAATGATTTGCATAAGTCTAGTGGTATATTGTTGCAATGGACTTTGTCTCATTCTTGGTGGACAAGTGAGTAGTCACTTTGTCTCCAAATTGAAATGAATTACCTTGTTGCAAAATTAGCGAAATTGCAAAGTTGTGAAATCGCTAATAGTGAAAAGGCATGAGATGCTTAACTCAGGGAAATAGGAGTGGAGCCAAGGAAGCTCCTGGATCATTAGGTTACCGCTCTCTGATCTAGAGAACTCAGATATAGCATAGAGTTAGATGAGGTGAAAGTAAATTTTGTAAATCATCATTCCTTGTCTCGAAACATTAAACATAAGTATTTTCAAATTAACTACAATGTATGGAAGATTAGATGCCCTGTCACATAAATTAGATAAATTTGGGACTCTGCAAATAACATGTAAGTCATGAAGACATTTACAATTTTCTCACTAATTGTAATTACAGCTAGCTATTTAAGCAATGTTGAAGGATAGGGAAGCGCTCAGTTTGTCGTCGGCCGTGGCTCTATTAGTTTGCATTAAACATCCACTTACTTAAGCTTCCAAGTTGCACTTACTTTCACTTTCGACTCAATTCACATAGTAGAGATAAGGGGAGTAATTTCTGATAATTTTTTCCTTTTCATTTTAAATGGACCTTTGGCACTTACAATTACTCAAATTTTGTTTAGAATTGTTAAGATTATGCACCACATGACTTTGGTAGTAAACAATGGGTGTTTTACAAAATTTTAGTTTTAAATGTTTGTAAACAAAGACTCAAGGACACGGAGGATTATTTTTTGGACAAATTTTTTCATGGGGATTAAGAGGATTATTTTTTTTGATGCTTTAATTTTAACTTTTTTAATTACGTTTTGAATTTAAATGCATACTGGATTAAACCAGTTTCTTTTCCTTCATGGAACTTTTTGAAGCGGATTAGGATGATGTAAAAAGTAAGTTGAATATCTATTGTACGCGGTGGTCTAATTTACCAAATTGAACGAGAAGATAGGGTGAGTATTGTAATATTATAAAGACTAGAAGTAAAATTTGAAAACTTTAATTTTTTGTGATTCTCATAATTTTTAGAATTATTTCATGGCAACCCAGTCCGCCCTTGTTCAAATATAATGAAGTCATTTTTAAATTATAGGTTTACAAAGACGCTCCCAGAGCAACAAAAACAAATCTGATGAACCTCATGGAACCAAGTGCGCAGCACACAATGTAAAGGAGTAGGACCCTTTTCACCATCCATCATGAGAGACGGACCCTCATCACCACCACACAGAAGAGTAGGACCCTCCTTACCATCCATCAGTAAAGTAGAGCCCTCCTAGCTACTCTTAGAGCAAGCTGTGTGTCAAGCCCACGGGTTGCATATTCAAATTTCCCGCACAAACTAGTCAGATGGGAGGAAGTGCGACGTGGAACCGACCAGTCCCTACGTCACACCACGGCGCACTGCTCTTCACATGTATTCATTACACTTCAATTTCATCCTTCTCCAAGGTGAGTTCAATTAACATGTCTCCCAATTAATTATGTAGTTACAATTAAGTAAGAGTTAGCAGGTAGGTTAATAGTAAACTAAACAAAAACCCAGTTGTTTGTGAATTGTTTATTCCTACAAAATAAACCTACCCCACATGGGAACTGGATTGTATCATCAATTGTGTCATTGATTGTCATTGTCAGTGGTAATGTGTCAAGGTGCGGTAAAGTGTTAAACCTAAAGCTCATTGCTTGTGTCAAGGAGACATCGGGTCACGTAAGAGTCCGAGTGTCCATTTCATTCATTCATTAAATATACAGTCAGATGCATTGTTGAGTGAGTCGAAGGCAGGCGAACGCTGTTAAGCCCCAGCAGGTCCAATTGAATTTGAATTGGACCAGCAGGTCCAATTCAAATGGCGTAATTGTGAAATTGTTTAACATTGTACTACACTGTAACCTTCTCATAATGATAGTTGTGTCATCTTGTTCATTGTGTCAGTAAATGAGAAGTTTTGCATGGGGTACATTGAGACAACCATGCTAAAGTAGCTAAAGTTTCAAAAATATTTCAATTGCGAAATTCAAATCATCGATTTCAACAAATCAACTCGCAAAAATTACATTGTTTTAGGTAAGTTTTTTGTTTAGTTCATTCAAATTTATAATAGGGAAAACTTGGAAGCAAGTCAATAAGGAAAGGAAGGAGCGAGAGTTATATGGATTGGTACATGTAAGTAATTTTAGATTGTAGATAATTTACCTTATGAACATATGTTAAATAACGTAATAATAAAAACGTAAGTTAAATTTCTATTCTAGTTATCGTACCTATTCGAAAAAAATGTAATAAATGACTGTTTATGTGTATTAATCCCTTTTTGTTTATTATCTTACCATCAGAAATCAGGATCAACCAAAATTGCCTTGTGGAAGGGACTTGAGGATCAGCACAACGCAGGGTCAAATGTAAATTAATTAATGATTGATTATTAATTATTAATTAAATATAGTGTAAATAATAGTGTCCTTTTAGTACCTCGACTCGCGTCCTTACGTGAGCTACCGCTAAGATTAAGCACCCTTTAAATTTCAAGTAAAAAAGGAAACAAATGTAGCAAAGTTCGCTTAACAGTACAATAAAATAAAAATGTCATTCGTTTTTTGGTTTCTGTTTATTGGTTAAACGCACGGTAAAAAGTTTTTCATGCGTGATGATGACGTAACCAGTGACATATACCCAAACTCTTTATGGTGGCATGATTTTTTTTTAGCCAAGTCAGTACAATGAAACGGATCTCCGGAAAGGAATATCTAGTGGAATCTCGCAGGCGATATTGAACATTCCCGTGCTGGAACGGTATATGGATGACCTCAAAAATTTGTAAAGATGTTTCGACCTTTTTCATTGGTACGTTGTCGGTGACAAATACATGGTT
Source organism: Bilobella braunerae (assembly GCA_034694865.1). NCBI lineage: Eukaryota > Metazoa > Arthropoda > Collembola > Poduromorpha > Neanuridae > Bilobella > Bilobella braunerae. Next base: position 7,630 of record JAQFYP010001825.1, read on the forward strand.
CTCAGTAAAAGTGCATCTACTGGTTTTCAAAGTTAACAACTCCTTCGCCGTCGCTGCATTAATCCATCCTGTGTGCCCAGCAGCCTGACTTAGACTCAATAATCGGCTTTCTAATTGGTCCAAATGCAAGATCCATCTTGGAATGTGCTCATTTCTGGAATCCGTGGCTGCTAAATTATGTTGGAATAACGCTTGTTGTAAATTTTTTAAATATAAGAGGTGATACGCTGTACGAAATTAAACTCTCAGTTTTGCCTTCTTCAGTTACTTTCATGCGAATATTCTTTTGTAAATCCCTCACGTTCTGCAGGAATACGGTTAGGTTTTTGCTAAAAGAGTTGAGCCCTTGCGTTATTTTTAGTAACGCCTTATGATCTTCCGACTATTGGTTTTCAGTAGCTATGTACCGAGCAAAAATGTTTCTAACCGCATCATGAAGAGTATTGACATCGTTGTCAGTTGCGAGACCAAAAACTTCTTTGTAAGCCTCGCCAACAAAATTGAATAACCCTTTTCGTATTCTTTTATTTTCCATTGTCTTGAAGTATGGGAATTTCTCCAGAAATTCCTTCTTCAGAATATCGTATGAGTTGTATGCGGCCCAGGCCATAGCGCAATGTAACTCCATTTTCTCGCAGGAAAGAGGCTCTTCTATGTCCTTGTGGTTTTGGCAGTTCCAGTTTGAATGTCAACGTGACGTAACTGTGGAATGTTTTTACGGAACTCAGTTTGGTGAGATACAAGCCAGAGTGAAGATAAACGGATGGAGCAATTTTGCCATTTTCGGCATACGCTAAACCCCAAAGCAGGGAAAGTATTAGGACAAATTACACTATGATTTTACCTGTAAAGGAATACCAGAACATACTTAGAATCATACTTATATGGGTACTGCAATAGAAGATCATTTTTCGCGACCCAAAATTGGATCGGGTTCCACTTGGCGACTGCTTGATAATATTTTTGAAACATATCGCAGAATGCTATCCAGGGCCTCACATGACACCTTCTAAATGAACACCGCTAAAAAAGCTAAGCAGTGTCATCGAACAGGAATACAACAATCGATATTTTGAAAAATCTAAAAAACCATCAATGGTCACGTACAAAGGTCCTAAAAATGCTTCACGGCAGAGTCGACTAATCTACCGCAAAAGCGTTCTAAGCAACCGGTCTTCAAAAATATTTCAACTCCGCGTATGCCTGAAACGAAACGAAAAGACCAATCAAGACCCTGCAATCACGATATGGAAAGAATTCCTGCAGAGCTTTTACACAGAACGAACTTACCAATCTATTCCTACATTTGTAACTTTCATGACAGCTGGTAATAAAGAAGATTTAGTCTCCGAAATCATAAAAATGCTTCGCCGCCGGTTCCCGGCTTGCTGGCAGATTTTTCAATTGAGAGACATAACATAACAGGGTAAATTGGAATGCAGTTCTTAACCCAAGGAACACAAGTTTGGAGAGTTAATTGATACACGGGCAGATTGAAATTTTGGTTACCGGTCAATCGCATTAGCTCTTTTTGGTAAGGAGAAAATGTTTCCAATTCTTCGATTCGCAGTAATAGTCGGTATCTGGCTCAACCTAGAGTTTTTCTCACTCACCCAGCGAGGAGAAATAACTAAGCTCCTCAAATCAGCATGCTTTATTATTGGAGGGCGTGAATCGTGGCTCTCTAACATGCAGTTAATTCTGATGTGCATAACCCTTGCAAGACCAATTTTCTTGATCAACTGCTTGTCGGTGAAAGTCAACTGAATCAAAAGTTTGAAATGCTGACGGAAGCAGAGATCCTATTTTTATATCGTTGTTGGAAGCTCATTATGGAAGTGGTGAAGAGACTAAAGTTCTCCGGATTCCAGTTCCGCGCAAGGGGGGTTTGAGGTCCATTAGCAAGTAACTTTTTCAGCTTATTTCGAGGGGACATGATTTGGATACCACTTTGCAAGAGACCATTTTACTCGAACAAATTGCTTACAACAAATGTAGTTGGTGATGCTAGTGATCAACATAATCACGCAAGACATGAAGTACCACCCGCGACCGCTAAATCTTTCTGTCCTTATTTGGGAACAATTGCAAAAAAATCTTCAACAAAAATGCAAGAGTGTTTATGGACAAAAATAAAGTCAAGCTTGGACTATTTTATGGGTGAATAAACTTCGTATCAAGATTGAATGTAAAAATTAAAAATTTGTGGGTAAGGAAGTCTGAGTTGATTACGTTGAATTTTGGAGGACGTAGATAAAAAATTAAGCATTTTATTTCTCATAGGAACACCAGTGAAGAAAGTGACTAAATCGGAAACCAGACCGGAGAAGGAGAGGATAAGTTCGGCGAGGCAACTAAGATCTTATTAAAATTAGTAAATATTTGAGACGAGCTTATTTTTTTAAAATTAGAAATTTTTGAAAAATTTAATTCGAGTCGCCGAACTGAGCAAGTCATCAATGAGCTCGTATTGATGTAGGGAGCATTACAGTCCATCAGAGTCCAAAAAATCATGTGTCCCCTTATCTTCAAATCCTGAAGGTCTTGTAATTTGTAGGTCTTATGATAAGGTGATAAAAAATCATTACAAAAGTTGTTCAAAACATTGATTCAAGCATTTTATTTATTTACTACTTTTCTCTACAGCAAACGGTTGATTTATGGTGAATTTTAGAAAAAAATGTTTTGGAAATTTTAAAAATTCATAACTCGAGAAGCGAGTGAGCCCCGAACTGAGCAAGTCATCAATGAACTCGTGTTGATGTAGGGAGCATTTGCAGTCTATCAGAGTTAAAAAAAATTATGTGTCCCCTTATCTCCACTGCAGCCAAATTCATCCTTGAATTGACTAAAAATAAGACCCGATCAACAACGAAGCTCGTCCATTAAGCTTAACCACTAATTACGATGACTTCGACCATTAGCTCCTAGTTTCATGCCTTTTTCACAGGCGTATAATTAGAGTTATTCCTTGGACTATTATGCTTTTTAAACTGAAGCAATGCGCAACATAACATTTCAACTGCGTTATCTTAAACGATTGGTAAACCTTTCTCTAACCTGAGGTACGATTCAAATTTTCAGAACTGACTCTCCCCAATTTAGCCAATTTAACTTTTTATATTACGGAGCAGTGTGAATCGTTTTTAAAAATGGTACGATGTGTGTGCATTGCCCGAGGACATGAGTAGCTTGACACTCCTCTAAAGGGCTCTTCTCCGGTTAAATTTTTCTTGAACAAATAATAATCGCACAAAATTACATCTTTCACTATTTTTGAAGTCAATTGGAGGAAGGTCACTTCAAGCCACAAGGAAAAAATCATTCAGATTTTGTAGTCTACAAGACGTCTTAATTATAGAAACATGACAATGTCCACTGTTTGACTGTTTAAATATGTCCACTGTTTAAATATTCCCCAGTTACTTACTAATTACTAATCTTCCATCAGCCTTACTCAAATCGAACTTTTAAGTGCACCTCATTTCGAATTTGAGATTGTCCCTGTCTAGAATGCGAAAAAGCCTGATGGCGGCTCCCCTTAAAACACGCACTGGTCTGTAGCAATATCATTTGATACCCATCGACAGCTATTGATTAGCACTGGATTCCACATCCTTCCACTTAATTCGAGCATAACTTTGTTTAGTTGATTAGTTTGTATCATCTTACAATTTAAAATCCGCCTTGTTTTTGCTTTGAGTTGTTTTTAAGGAAATAATAATTTTTGCAATTAAACTATCCTTAAATTCAGTTCCACTAAGCTCCATATGCACTCCACATACTTTCAGTTTACTTCCACACACTTTCTCCACTAGTTTTAAGCATAACTTTGTTAAATCACTTGTCTATATCATCTTAGTTTCACTCATTAGTTAGTGAATGAACTACTAATTTCCACTCTAGGTAAGAGCCTGTCCCCTCCTCATTCAATGAGTGGCATAAGTGTAGAAAAAGGCTCCCCTTTGTCGTTGTCAGCGGAGGTTCAGGGAGAGATCAGAGGAAAAGAAGTGTTGAAAGAGAGATGGAGGGTGAAAGTGAAACTTTTCATTCTCATTCAAACTTTAGGCTTTAGTGTCGTAACATCCACGCAGCTCATTCTTCAAGTACTGTGCAATGCCTTTACAAGTTCCACTTGTAGCGAGTGCACCGATCTCTCGACATCACGCAATCTTGTATTTTACTTTCATCAGCGGAGGCATCACAAGCATCATCTTCATCCTAATAATACACACAAAAGAGAAGTTCCACTTTCACCAGGCTTAGCCACGATTGTATATCTCGACTCTTTAGTTTAATTACCTTTGACTTCATTTTAGTCAATTTGTCGTTTTCAGATAAAATGTGGATACGCCGCTGCTAATGGAGTGTGTAATTACGAATGTCATCAATATCCTAATTCTGCCTCTTTCCTCCGTGGAACTCTACTGACTTTCCCGATTCCTGCCGAAGACAAGTGCTTGGAGTAAAAAGCATTCAATTCTCTATATAAACACTGCAAGATCTTACTTCAATAGTCCGTCACCTTCTTCAATTCGTAAAAGTTAGCATAAGATTATTAGTGCATATGACAGAAGTCAAGTATAACGTAGAGCATGAGAAAGATTGTTGCAAGTCCTTTCCTACCATTGACTCACATTGCCTTTTTTGATACTCTTTATCTAAATGCTTGCAATTTTATTACTGCAAGTCTGAATTTATATTTGAGAAATAGTTCTGACAGGCAAATTGTTCGTTTGAAAGAGTTGCACATTTTGATTGGAGAGTTTAACCCGATTTGTGGTCGTGGTTTTGTTTACACTCCAACGTCATTGGCGCGACAAAGGGGACTCGTATCAATTATGACCGATTCGAATTGATTGTTGTATAGCCTGTTGGGTGGACTCTATTCGCAGGACATTTTAAGAGCAGGAAAAGCGAAAAAAAAAACATTTGTATACAAAGATGAACAAGAAGCAGAAGTTGTTAAAGCGATATTTGAGAATCCAAAGTCCTACGCGGAATTTTTACATTGGATTCACTTGTCCTTTTTAAAACACAAAAATGTAGTTAGTATAGATCAGATTTAACTGGTAGAGGATAAGTTTCCCAGCATCAGCATCAGTGTTTTTGGCAACTTTTTAAAGGACGTTGTTTTGCTTCGAGCTACAAACGAGCGAAGAACGAATCATGTAAATTTACTCCTAATATAACATTCAGAGCAGCAAATTTTTCACTACCTTGTCGTTATGGATCTCGCTGCGTTCCTCGGTAAAGCGGGCTTACACAGGCACGATTTTTGTCCAGTTTGTTTTCAGCGTTTTGATCCAAGGCATAATTCGGCAGAGACGCACATGTACAATGAACAATTCACTTGCATTAAAATTTCCAGAAAGTCAACTGTTAAATTTTCACTCTCTACTCTCCATTTATAATATATTTCAAGGTTTTCTATATACGCTTAGTCAGCAGTGCTTCTAGTAACCCGCATGTTATTGAGAAAAAAGTTACATTTGCCTACAGCTTAATTTGTATAAAAGACAGTAGGAAATTAGAAAGGTATTTTTACGTAAGAGAAGATGCCTTTGAACATTATTTTTACTAAGTTATTAGAAATTGGTAAAACTAAAATTAGGTATGTTAATATTACAAACCGTCGTCTTCCACCTACTGAGACAGAGCAAAAAAGGTTTGAAAAATCTACCACCTGTGACGTATGTGGAAGAAATTTCACAAGAGAAAAGGATTGCTTGCGAACGTACCACAATGACCACTTCCGTGGACACGCTTTACAGGTAGTCTGTACAACCGTCGTGCAACCTCGCTGGTTGTAGCTGTAGCTGTTTGAGAGATGGCCATAACTTACTGTTGAAATATGTCAAAATTTTAAAGCTTCCCCTTGCCTGTGTAACTTGACAGCTACGGAGTAGAACTAATGCTAATACCCTTCTTCTCCCTTCTAGAAATTTCTATTGTCGCTTTCTCAGGAACTTGGATTTGTTTTGCCTTACTGAACTTAGTATTCGTATTTCTACAGATTAAATTCCAACACTCACCCCATCCAATATAAAACAATCTGAGAAGAAAGGGAAAGACAGCATAGTACCCTTTAGACCACTCCCAAATATGCTCCACCTAACCACGCCAAGATACAAGAATCCAAAATAAAATGGAGGGAGATAAAATTTTTTAAAACAATATCGATTGGACCGATAGAGTGTACGGTCTGTCCTAACTTGGTTGATTTAAAACAAAAACCCTTCTTTCTCTATTTTAAAAAAAAATTACACAAAAAAAAGTATAGTGTGCACGTTGTGAACTCCCAGTGCCGTAGCTGTATTTGATTAAAAAATCTTGCTTTTTCTTAAAAAAAACTTAAATATCTTTGATTGACAATTACGTTATTGTTGTGTACATTACTAATTTTTGAATTCTTGAACAAATATAAAAGAAAATTGTAATGATAACTCATGGTAATAGCGGAAGTTACATTTACGTTTTTCAACTTTTAAAAGAAACTTAATTGTATATTTACAATTTTTTGTCAGAAAATTAGGCAAATTTTAGTTTGTTTATTTCTCAATTATTTCAACTCATGAAGACGTTATTACTCTGTTGAAAAACAGAGTAATAAAATCGCCAGAATGTCTGTCTGTTCGAGTTTTTTTTAAAGTACCGAAA
>JAQFYP010001826.1:0-14289 GCA_034694865.1 Bilobella braunerae
GTGGCTAGAGCGCGCCCTCGAGCCCCATAGGCTGAGCCTCAGGGGGTTGTAGCAAATCATAATAAAAAAAAAATTAACAAAAAAAAAATTGTGAACAGGATGTGGAAGATTTAGCACAGTTTTAAAATTAGACTTGTCTCAGAATGTGAAGCCCTATAGTTCATCATCCAAAAATGATTTTCTAAAAACTGTTTTCAAACAGCTATCTGAAAAAGAAATCTTAGGTTTCAGTTTGATCGAGTGTGTTTGAACAGGATTTGGGACGCTGCTAAGTTGAGAAGATTTGAGAAGGTCGCATACTTGCAAGTTGTATCGCATGCTACAAAATTTTAGCTGGGAGAAAGTACCTTGGGATCATCTGCTAACTTTAAAATAGAAAATTTCTTTTACCCTCAATTCTACGTACTCGGATATGGACAATTTGAGAGAAATAAAAAATTTAAACCAATAATTTAGCAAGTGAATACACGGTAGGATTACTTTATTTTTGAAAGAGAAAGTAATATTAGTTTAGGAAAGAATTACTGCGTTCTTACTAGGAGAAAGTAGCATTATTTTAAGAGGAGAAAGTAGCATTTTTTCTAGGAGAACGCAACATTATTAATGAGAACAATGGGGCTGGAGTGAAAGTGGAATCAGGTTTCTGACAAATTGAATAAAAGTTTTCTGGAGGTGACTTGGACAGGAAGGGAAGCAGATGCTTTCCAATTTGCCCTACTCTGTCCACGGTGTCAATATTTTCAAAGCGTAAAATAACGACCTTTCACAGGGCGGAGACCCTTATTGACTTCAAATAGTAAAACACGGTTTTTTTACCTTTCTCCGGAGGAGAAAGTCACCCCCTCCGACAAATCAAATCAGTTTGTGATCATTTCTTTCTTTTTTTACTTTGTTATTTCTTCTCAAATTACAGAAAGAACTCGGCTGTCAAAAGGTAAATTAAAAAATCTTGTTCCAATTTAAAATTTTGCCTAAATTTAAAATCATTTTCTATGCTAAACACACGGAAACACCTAAACCTGTGGGATCGGTAGTGACCAACTGATTTACCACACTTTGAAATGGTGCGGCACGTGAGAATAAACATCAAATGGCGTTTTTATTGCGATAGAATTTCCTAAGGTTTTGCTTTTTAACAGTTGAAATGATAGTATCTGCATAATACACAGAGCGTTTTTGTAAGTACACATATATAATCTGATTGCTCAAAGTTTTTTTTGTTTTGGGACAGACAAATTTTGGTTTAAAAAAAAGTGTCAACTGGAGAAAGTTCACTTTCTCTAGCGTTCTTTTCAAGCTGTTACAAGCAAGTCAGTTGTCAAGTTCGATTATTATTTTTAAGATTTTGTTTTGTTCTTTCTTTTAAATGTTGGTGCCTGACACACTTTTTAAATTTTCCCGCTGCTTTTGTTAATGATTTTGATAATCGTATGCATGTGAAACTGAAAGGCTAAAAATGGGTGTTAGCGGAAATGGATTCCATTTCCACCAATTATCTTTTAATTTCTATTATATCCTTCAAATATCGATTAAAAACTCAAAAATACTAGGTTTACGCAACGTTTACCGTCTAATAACAAGCTTAAATCAGCGTAAATCGCAGTGAAAACGCCTATCCAGCGATTTCTGACCGCTTTGGCTACGAGGTTGATCGGTGCTTTACAGGTGGAGGAGAAAGCACGCTCCACTTCTTCGCTCTAGCGAGAGCGCTTCTGTGACTGTTTACGTCACGAAATCGCACTGCGTAATTATTCTATAATGCCATTAATTGCGTGAGAATAATGCGAAAATTATGCATAAAAGCGTCGTTTTGTGCCTTATTTTATTTTTATGTAGGCATTTCAACAGGTTTCTGTGTGAAGAGACCCTTGAAGTGCCTTTGATTTATCCACTTATAGTCTCCAAGGGCCTCCGAAGAAAGCAAACTTTCTTTTTGTATGTTCTTCCTCCGCAAACAAATCCACATCATCCACACAAAAGAATTCCGAAAAACGTTTTTTGAAGAGTGACCCCATTCACATGCAAAGTGAAAGTAGCGTAGAAAAAAAAAGTGAGAAAAAAAGACAAAAAAATAAAACGGGGGGAGGGGGGGGGGTTGGGAGGAGAAGCTTATAAAATTTTGATTTCATTTTCTTTTCTTTCTAAACCAATTTGATTTCACACTTTATTCTACTTTCTCCTTTTTTAAAACAATTGTAGGATGAAATGGCCATTTTTCTCTTTTAAGCCCACTTCAAAATTTAAAGAAAATTGGAGCAGTTGGCAGCTTGATTCCTTACAAGTCAATTTACAGCATTCAAATGGAGCGTTTATGTTTTTGATAAGAATCAAATCTCATCAGGAGACTTCTCGACCAATCAGAGCTCTCCTTTTATCCAGCTTGACTTCCGAGGACCATGGTGGATGAAGCGGTGTCCGGAGGGAGGGAGTGGCTGAGTTGTGACCATGGCAACAGGCACTTTGTCGCACGCAACAGCGACGCATGTCGCCTTGGGGTCCACGGCTTTTGGCGACGGTGTCTCTTCCTCGGCCTCCTGGCCATTCTCTTTTGTATTGTCATCGTCAATCTGGCCCTCACGCTCTGGCTCATCATGGTCATGGAATTCTCTTCCGTAAGATTTTTTTAATTATACAGAGTCTTTCAAAAGTCGCAAAAGTGGAATTGGAATTGGCGATGAAGAGAAAAGACGCAACGCCAGTGAAAGTAAAAACTCTCAGGAGCTTCTTAGCTCAAAGAGTACTATTTCAGTTACTGTCACTTGGTAACTCTAGATTTCACATTCATAATTTTGAAAGCTTCTGTATAAAAAAAGTGAGATTACCTAGGAGGATAAATTAGGATTCTCAGAAACTGGTTAACTAAATCAATAGGCACGAGTTCTCGTACTTTTGAATCACACCTTAAGCTTGAAAAGCTCTGTATAAGTGAAAGTGACAGCAAAGTGCCCCGGGTTGACTTTTCTGGATTTAATAGCATATTTCTAAAACAGTGTCTAGTTGTCTGAATCTTTTTTTCCTACGATACATAGAACCAAACTGTACAGATACTTTCAAAAGGGTTTATCAAAATAGGGAAGCTGAGAGAGTGTTAACGCCACCGAAACTAAAACCTCATTGTACAGCCCTTGCTCATGGAGTACTTAGTTACTACGTATTGAAGTTTGTGCCTTTTTTGTTTTGCAACTTTATTTTGAAATGCTCTGTACATGCGACGGAATGTGGATTTAACTTTCTCCTTCGTTCAAAATATGTACTCTTCCACATTCGCTTTCAAAACAGAGCCCAGAACAAAATTGTTATAAAAAGGTGTCTAGAATTATTTAAAAAAGGTGTTGAATGAGTATTGACTGTTTTCAAAATGACATTAAGTATCTGTATCTCCTTTGAAATGTGGCAGAAATTCAAAGAAATTTAAAATAGGAAAGTAGTGGAAGCGATTTGTAAAACGTGCTCTTTCGCCAATTTAATTCCAATTATTGTCTATTTTCTCCTCCAGCTTTCTCCTTTTAGAAGCTTTAGCCACAAAATTACGTTTTTAAATGAGCCTAAGATTAGCTGCTAAGCCTCTTAGAAAAGCGTGTTACAAGAATTTCGAAAAGATTATTTAGCGAACTTTTTCTTGATGGTGAAAGTTGTGGCTGGAGAGAAGAGAAAGTAGTAAGAGAGGGAAAAAAGATGCTTTCATTTCTCCTCATTTACACGTCAGTGCTTTGGCGCATAAGGATAATTAATCCATCCATTTCCTGTCTCATTTAACGCCTCATGCATTTTTTAAGACTGAAAAATTTGCACATCTTGATATTGGGTCGTTATCTTCAATTGAAGAGCAGTTGCTAAATGAGGCGTGTTTGAGAATTCGGAACTAATGAGCGGGTGACAAATAAAAATTTTAAAACATTTGCATCCTTCAATTTTAAGTAATTTTCTTAGATTTTTTCTTAGCTAATAATAAAGACAGGAGTACGTGAAATATAAAAGAAAACAAAAGTTTAAGAAGCTGTGTCAGATTTTTTGTAGAGAAAAAAACAGATTACAAAACTTCTTTTTGCCAAACTTAAAATGATTAAGGGCCAAGTACAGACGTTTAATTTTACTATTGGAAATTTTTGTAAAGATTTTTTTTTACAACATACACTCTAAAATACAAAAGTTTTAAATTAAGTCTTTAGAAAGTGTTGAAATGAGCAACTCCCTGAAGGCTACAGCCATGAAATATGCACTTTACGTTTCTCTCCTTTGTTTTTTCATCATAAACACAATTTTCCAGCTACCGGAAGAATCTGGGGCACCCGGGGAAAATTGAAATTTTGAAGCGTATAATAAAATTCATATTTGTAGTTTGTAATTTTTTTTTAGTTTTGCTTCTTTTTTTTTTAGCAGTGATACAAATATTTGGTAAAAAGAAATTATTTTGAATTTCACATCAAAATTCACAGAATAATATACATAATTGAATTCGAACAAACTACCGCTTTCTTCACCCGCAGACTTTGAAAGCAATAAATTATTGTTCGGCATTCAGTAATTCCGTAGATTTGCTTTCTCTGAATGCTGAATGTTTTAACAATTCAATGACCAATTTAACAATTGGGCAGATTTAGAGTTATTTTATCAAAAATAAAAATTAAGCGTCGATATTCAAAACAACGTTGAGGGATCAAGTGATGAAATTAAAGTAGACGCTCGCTTTCACTCTCTTATTAAAAATTTGTGCTGAAAGAGAAAGTGAGTCTATTTTTGTGATAAATAGTTTGGTCAATCTGCTGAATTTATGTCGTGGCGATTGTTCTCCGATTTCATTAGACTAGTAAAGAAGAGAAAGCACATTTTTAGTGAATGTATGTTTTTTTAGAGAAAGTTTCTAGTGTGCGGTAACTTTTGATGCGTGGATTGAAGGGACACAGGGTTGAATTTTGCTAATGAATTTTCTCCGTTGGTTTAATTATGAATTGACCGCATCTTCCCCAGAGGAATTTTCTCCTTTGCAACTTTCCCTTCCGCAAGGATTCTTCCAGGAAATGTCCAGGATCCTCCAGCATCTTCCGGCATCACAATGGAATTGGGCCTCAATTGCACAACAAATTAACTCCACCCTTCATCTCCATCTCCACTTCCTTTTTCCCTTTCAAAGCAACTTCAATCATCAGCATATTATGCCACAACGCAACTTTCACCAAAACCAAAAGACACAAGTACAATTTTAAAAAGAACAGAGACAATTTTAAACTCTTCGTATTTGTCAACAACTACAAAACTGTATTTTTCCAATCTCAGTGCTGTTGTAAACAAATTATTACTGTACTACAAGTATCATATTTTTTTATACAGAGCGTTTATTGTTTTATGTGATGTGAAAGTCCGAGAAGGCTAAACATTGTTCTAGAGACATGCTAAATTAAAGTCCAGAATTTGTAACGTTAGGGCAAATAACTGTCATCCTTACCTGTACCCCGTGATGAAGATTTTTAGATTTCAGTATTATTCCATGACATACTTTCCAAGACTTTCTCTTTTACTATGAAACTTAAAAACGCTCTGTACTTTTCACCATTATTTGCAAAGATACTTGTTTTCGTTACACGTTTATGTAGTGATAAAATGACATTTTATAAATAATGTTGTATTTAGTACTGTGCTCTTTGAACCAAAGTTTTTCTGAAATCAGCAGATCACAATACAAAGGTTAAGTTGTAATATGCATATCTTGTAAGGAAGTCCTATGTAGTTCCTTGTCATTTTTAGTAATTGAATAAATTTTGGAGATGTAACACCAATTCATTGTCTCATTTCTTGAAAAATGGAAATTCCTGTTTTAGAAATGGAATTATTTTTTAAAAATTCAAAAATAAAAACGGATTTTTTTTAATGATAAAGTGGAGTTGTAGTTGAAGGGAGAGGGCCCTTCTGCTCCTCTCAAATTGCCTCATCCAGCGTCTGTTATGACTGAGACTTGACAGCAACCAACTTTTTGTTCTGGACTTTCTCCAGAATTCTCCAGGAAGCATTACTGGAGAGGTGCTGGAGAAGTTCCAATAGAAGCCATTTTTTCTTGCTCATGTCACAGGCGGAACAGATTGAAACGTTCTGAGGAGACTTAATGGACATATTAAACACTAGAGACAAAAAGAGCCGATTTCTAAGGGCCCGCTCAAGGGGCCCTTACACTTTCTCCCTCTATACAACAACCCTGATTTTAATTTTTTTTCAAAATGGGCCCTAAATGAAAAAAAATCTGGAACACGGAAACCATCCCGTCATAAATTGCTAGAATTTTGGAGAAAAAGATCCTGGAGAACATGTTTTGCCAATTTTGCCATCGGGAAGCGGGAAGAAGCAATTCACTTCTCCAGCCCAATTTAATTGGAATCTTTATACAGTTTTGGGCTGGAGTCACAATGTAGGTTCACTTGGCTGGATTTATTGGAGAAAGCAAATTTTGAACCCTTGTCATCACAAAGAAGAGGATATATTTTGGATTTTGGGAAAAGATGCTCCTAGACTTTCTGGAGAGAATGGAAAGATGTCCAGCATTATCTAATCTTGCTGGACAACATTTTTGTCAGGGAGTGGTACAGCTTCTTTTTTGTCATTTTGAACTAAAAATGTACTTGTCCAGCATTTCCAGGAATCCATCAAGTTCTTTCTATTGGATCATCTATAAATGAAGACCCCTCTGGAGTTTAGAGCGCATTTTGAACACACTCCCCCATGGAAAATTAACTACTTTCTCTGGCATGCCCATGCACTCTCACACGTGATTAATGCATGTCATCTTAACATGAAAACTTGAAACTGCCTTTCAAACTCAAATCAAAACCAAATGCTAAAGAATTGGCAAATTTTCCATTAAAAACAGACCCTTTCATATTCATTAAATGCAATTTGTAGAATTTGATGATTTGAAAACCATTATTTTTTAATTTTAATAGACCTGCTTCTTGATGCATTTTGTAATTGCAGTAATTCGTTACAGATAATTAACTACAAATTAACTATTTAATAAGACAAATATTTTTATTATTATAAAAATTAATGTTAGTTTCATTTAGAAAAAAATTTCTGCTTTGAAGTCTTGTTCGGATAAGGGAAAAAATGTGTTGTTTCTTTTTTTTTCAAAGAGCTGCACGCGGCCCTACATGGCCTTTAATTCATTTTATCAAAAAAGGCTCGGTATACGCAAGGCATAAAAGTGAGAGTGGATTCTGTCAAAGTCCAAATACAAAAAACGTGAAATATATCTCCTTGACTTTCTACAATATTTCACATTGTCAAAGAGCGCCATTTCTTGATTTACAAAACGCTACGTCAAACCGATTAAAATTCGAATAAAATTTAAAAAATCTGAGCAAGTACTGAACTAACTTTTCGCATAAACATAGTAAATGCGTGAATGCAACGGCAATGGGAAGTTACAAAAACAAATTTTCAAACGTATGAATTGCTCCCAATTACTGCTGTTGTTTATCCACATCAGAATTGATTTGAATGAGATAATAGTTCTAAATTAGCAAAATTGGTAAACTTAACTTGTTTATACAGAGCGTTTTTTAAATTAGCCACCAAAATACTTACGTAAGCACAGCTTCAACCAATGCGAACTGTAACAAAAGCGAAAAGAGCGTGACCTAAGTTTGTATTTTTTTCATTTGGTTTCGTCCCATGACAACTTATGTTGATATGTTTATGTTGTCTACAGGTGGTATTCTACTGTTCGTAGAAAAAGTGAAAGTTCGAGAAGCTAAATATCACTAGAACAAAAAATTGAATTAAAATCTAAAAAAAACTTTCGCCAAACTTTTTGGGATTTTAATTGTAGACCGTTGTCTACTTTCCCAAACTTTCTCCTTTTGTGCGGGACTTTAAAAATGATTTGTCAAAAAAATAAGGGGGGCCAAATGGCTCTTAATTTTACGTTTCCCACCGTGTCCACCAAAACCCACCCAAGCATCGCTTTGAATTCCAGTTCATTCCAGGAAAACTCCTCAAGGAGCCACCAAGTCAATTAGAAATTATTCCAAACACATCTTCCTGAAAGTTTCTCCAGCGCAGCGCCACAATTGGGATGTTCAGATTTTTCCTCCTGTCGTCTTCATTCCAACCGTTAAGCGATTGGAGCAGGAAGCGAAAGCGATTCCAGGAAAAACCGCAATTTTCAAAAGTTCCCGCCCTCTTCCCAGTGACTAATGGCTCTGGACTTTTTTCTGGAGCTCATGTCGTCAGACGTATTTATGGGATTTCCCTTAAAAAAATTTTTCTTCACCTTATGCCATGCAGCGTCTTAGAACGAGTTGTCAAATTTTAGGAGAATACTGCTTCATTCTTTGAAAGTGAAAGTTATTATTATTCTAGAAAAAAATCACTAGAGTTTAAGAGGAGAAAGTAGCATTTTTGGAGAAAGTAACAAAATGACGACCTTTGACACGGCGAAGACGGTTATTGACTTCAAGCAGTAAATACGGTTTCTGACCAAAAGAGAAAGTAACCCCGTTCTGTTTTTCTCTTTTTTTTTTATTTACGAATCCTAATCCCAAATTACGAAATTGTTACAACGTAAATTCAAAAACCAATTTAAAATTTTAGGGAAATTTAAAAATGTTTTTTAACAAATGACATGGAAGTACGAATTTTTCGATCAAGACACGTGTAGGCAAGCTGATTTATTACACTCAGTAACCGTGCGTAACGTGAGAATAAACAACAAACGGTTTCTTGATCAGGAATTTTCTATCATTGAATTTTCTACCATTTTTAGTAAACTAACAAAACAGATACCACTTTTGTGTGATGCACAGAGCATTTTTTTATTGGCTCTACTTTTTGCATTTTGATTCACAGCATGTTTTCAAATGGATCGTGCGCAATTTACTTGACTTTCTCTTTTTATGGGATATAAATAAAAACACTTTCTATTGAACTATTGAACTATTTTGAAATACAGGAGCACTTCATGCAAAATCTTGCATCTAAAAATTCACAAATAAATGGAACATTTATTAATCTGCTTCGAAGATTTTTTTTTTTAGAAAATACAATTTAAATAACTGCGAAGAAAGCTTTCTCCAAAATTCTTTTCTGACACAAAGTTTGATTTGAAGTTTTATAATTCTTGTGTTTTGTTAATGGTTTTGATAAAAAAAATTTGTGAAAGGGTGAAGAAGGGTTTTGGCGGAAATGGATTCCATTTCCATTAATTTCCACTTAATTCCCATACTATCCTTCAACTATTCTATAACTATTCAAAATGACTAGGGTTGCTTAACTTTTACCGTTTAATAAAATAACAAAGGCTTAAATCAGCGTATAACAGCGTAAAGCGCAGCGCGAAATCCAAAATCTAGCGATTTCTTACCGTTTTCAATTCATTAGCTGATCGCTGTTTTATAGTTTTGGGAAAAGAAAGCAAGCTTTCTCTGCTCTTGCAAGAGCGCAATTGTGACTGTTAAGTGCGTAAATATTTGATAGTTTCATTAATTGTGGGGGAAAATAGTGCGAAAATAGGCATACAAGGCACCGTTTCGATCCCTGTTTTATTTGCAGACTCATGCCAACAGCTTTCTGTGTGAATAGGCACGTGAAGTGCCTTTGATTTTTCCACCTCAAGTCTCCAAGGGCCTCCGAAAAAAAAATTGTTTTTTTTTTTGCTTTTTTCCTCCGCAAACAAATCCACACAAAAGACTTCCGAAAAAACGTTTCTTGTAGAGTGATTCCATTCAGATGCAAAGTAAAAGTTGCGTAGAGGAAAAAAGTAGAAAGTGAGAAAAAACGAAAGCTGAAAAAACAGACCAGTTGGAAGGAAAAGCTCACAAAATTTCCTACTTTCTCCTTTGGAATTTAATCGCAGGATGAAATGGCCAATTTTCTATTTTAAGCTCAAGTCATTTGATTCGTGAGCAGCTGGCAAGTCAATTTACAGCTTTCGAGATCGAGCGCTTGTTTTTGATAAGAATCAAAACTCATCTGGAGACTTCTCGACCAATCATAGCCTTTCTTTTCTCCAGGTTGACAACGGAGGACCATGTTGCATGGAGCGGTGTCCGGAGGGAGTGAGTGGCTGAGTTGTGACCATCGCGACAACCACTTTGTCCCACGCTACAGCGACACATGTCGCCTTGGGCTGCACGGTTTCCGGTGACGGTGTCTCTTCCTCGGCCTCCTGGTCATTCTCTTCTGTATCGTCATTCTGAACTTGGCCCTCATGCTCTAACTCATCATGGTCATGGGGTTCTCTTTCGTAAGATTTTTTTTTTAATTTACAGGGAATTTCCGAAGACACGTGAAATTTTATATAAAAATAAAATAGAGACGCGACGTGTGTGAAACAAGGCTCACAGAAGCTGCTTACCGCAAAGAGTAATTTTATTCTTTACAAGCTCCAGTTCTTATCATATTTTTGAAAGGCCCTGTATAATAAAAAAAAATTAGAATACCCCAAGTAAGTTGTAAAGAGAGTTTCAGAAGATATGTGGTAGAAGTGAAACGAGATAACGCAACACCGCTAGACTAAAAATTCACGTGAAAACGTCAGTTATGTGAACGAATATGTGTAAGAGTTAGTCATTTTTAACACCACAATTTGGAAAGGCTCTGTACATGATGTTTCTGGATTTGGAAGGGGTGGGGTTCCTTTGATTCGTCAGGGGAAGGTTCATTCAAATGTGGATCCCTCAAGAGCAAACGAGATGCCACGGGGAGCGTAAATTCAACATTCCTTTTCACGCTTTTACTTTCTACTCACTTTCCTACCTAAATAACTTTATTTTTCATTCTAAATACATTTCACACTCGTTTTCAAAATATCACAAAACAAATTTGTTCTAAAAAATGTTCTAGAACAATTTAGAAAATCTCTCTGAACGAGTATTGACTTGTTGAATTGATTGAAATTAAAAATTGAGTTCAAACGTTTATCTTCAAATAGCCTCAAAGCCATTTGAAATAGAAACAGAAAAATCTAGTGTCAAAACCTGCTTTGAAGTTTAGTTTATCCTTCTACTGTAAACTGCGTTTGAAGCTGAAAGCTCAAGATTTAAAATATTTAAATTTGCTTACTTTCGTCCAACGAACTTCTGCAAATAGAAAAAATTGACGCACCAAAACATTAACCCACTACCAAAACTTGACGCAACATAATAGTGCGACACTTTTGAAGATCACTTTATCTTGAACTTTCTCCAGTAGAATGAAGTTTGCTCCCTAAAAATTTGGGATTCAAAGCCATTTGAAACAAAACGCTAAAAATCTAGGTTCAGAATAGTCAAATAAGTTAATTGTCTAATGTGCCAATTAGCATCTTGAGAGTAGTATGGGCATTGGTGCGACACAGGAGCTCTTTTGAAATTTGACGCAACTTTAGAGAAATGACGCAACAGAACGTTGCTATTGAAACTTGACGCAGCTTGCATTTTCTCCAGCAGAATGGTCTTGGCTCCCTCAAAATTTTTCCTGGAGGACTGTAGTTTTGCGACTAAGCGATGATGCTGGGCAACCTAATTGCGTCGAAATCCGGTCGAGGAAAGGTCAAGCGATTATGCTGGAGGGAAGTCGCAACATTAGCCTCAACGCACGCTCATCCAGCGGTAGACTCGTCAGTCAACTAAATTTAAGTAAGGCAAACGCTAGTCGAATTTCAAAAAGTTGATTTTCTTTTCTTCTAATTTTAAAAATGGTTTTTGAACAGTATTTCACCGTTCAGGAGACAATGCCCTAGAAATACGTGGTTCATCGCTGAAAGTGAGTGAAAGCCACGGACGGAAGCTGTTGGCGGTAGACAAGAAGGAGCTTCTCATTGGCACAGATTTGCTGGTCGTTTCAGGGGAGTAAATTAAGTTAAATGGTAAGTAAGGTAGTTAACTAACTATTAATTAATCAATCAAGAAAATAATAAGGCTATTTAGCGCCTAAACATTAATGAACTCGTATGGCTTCATAATATGTTTGGACCAATAGGCGAAGGGGGTGCAACTTTTGGAGGGTCCCTGTAAACACCCAAAGTGAAAGCAGACTCGGGCCATGAGCTCAGGTTGGTGAAAGTCAGTTTCACTTGGAGAGAGCAATTTTCTTTTTGTTTTATGTACCCCGCCAGCGAGTTTTCTTCATTCAACGAACGGTTTTTCAGGTCAAATTTCATTAGATTTCCTACAATATTTTATTTTATTTTATTTTTTATTTTATATTTTATTTTTGACGTAAGCGCTGTCTCCTTTCGTTAAACAACTTTCTCCAGACTGAATTTCACTTTTCTTTTGTTTTAAATTAGATTTGAGTCTCCGACGCGCTCTCTCGACTTTTTCTATACTTTTGGAGTACTGACACTAAAGTTGGACCTAACTGTTTCATTGTTTCCCGGATAAGGGTTTACGGCAACTATTTGTATTCGGCAGTCAGTAATTGGGAAATTTGGTTTCCTTCTAAATTTGAAACAGTAAGAATTTAAATATTTGCAGTTAGTCCAGCTAAAGAAAGATTTAGAGTTCTTTTTTTAAATGGAAGTTAAGCGTATACTTTCAAAACAACGTTCAAACGAGCGATGAAGATAAAATTTGTGCCAAGAAGAAAGTGGAGTCTATTTTTGTGATAATTTGTTTGACTACCCGAGAGAGTGTGAGGGCGGAGAAAAGGAGGAATTTAATGGGCTGACGGCGCAAGTGGTGGCACTTTAACAAGGACAAAATCCACTTCTTAGTTTTCAAAGTCATGATACTCTAACTTGTCACTTCATGCTTTCTTTTGTATTGTGATCTTCAAAGAAAATGTATTGGGATTTTTTAATCTAAACCTAACCTAAAAAATATATTAGAAAAAGATAAAATTTTTGAAGAGAGAAAGTATAGTTTGGCGCAAGTAAGAATACGTAGATTGTAGATTTTTAAATATTTAGAGAAAGTATATTTAGGAGAAATTCAATTTTTGTGTGAAATATTTCTGTAAGAGGAGTACATTTAAAAAAGTATAGTTTCAAAAAATTATTAATTTTATTTTAGGGATGTAGATTTTTAGAGAAAAGTGAATGTTTTCTAAGAAATTAAATTTTTGGGAAAAGTATATTTGAGGAGAAAGTGTATTTATATATTTAAAAAAAATATATTTTTAATATATAATTTTTCTTAAGTACATTTTTGGTGAACTTTATTTAAAAGACAGTGAATCTTTGGGGAAAATATACTTAAAAAAGGCATTTTTTGGTGAAATTTCGAGAAATTAGATTTTGGGGGAAAGTACACTCTAGAGGAAGTATTAAAAGTTTATTTTTGAAGAAAGTGTTTAGTATTGAAGACGGTGACCTTTGTGGATACTTTTTATGCGTGGATTCAAGAAACAAATGGGTGACTTTTGCTAATGAATTTTCTCCGTCGGTTGACTTGGCCATCTTCCCCCGGGGGAATCAACACATTATTAATATAATTTTTATGTACAGAGCTTTTCTAATTTCCTGTACAAGAGTGAAGGTATGGGAAGAAAAACATTGCTATAGAAAAATTACAAATACAAATTAAAACTCTTTCTCTATGTGTACGGAACTTAAAAATCGCTTTGTACCTTTTTAGCGGTTAAGCGCCATGTAAAAATATTACTGCATTTACAGGTCTGACATTGAACCAAAGTTTGCGGAATTATACGTTTCATTAAAGACGACAATTTTTCTTGTATTTTTGTAGCATTGAATTGGTTCGAGATGAGACATCATTTCGTTTTCTCATTTTTTACAATTGAAACAATTATTTAGAAGAATAGAAACTGGGCCTTAAGAATCACGTGAGTATTTTGGTGGGATGATAAAGTTGAGTTGAAGTTGACGGGATAGGGCCCTTCTGCTCCTTTCAAATGGATTCATCCAGCGTCTGCTCTGAGCCTTCCAACCAACTTTTTGTTTGTTAATGGACTTTCTCCAGGATTTTTCAGAAGCATTGCTGGAGAGGTGCTGGAGAGGTGGAGGTTCCAATAGAAGCCATTTTGATTATGCTCAAGTGACAAACGGAACAAATCGAAACCGTTACGAGGATACACTTTTGAACACTAGAGACGAAATGTGGCTGGTTTCCAAGGGCCAAGCTCAAGGGACCCTTGCTCCACATTTCCCAACAACCCTGATTTTGAATGTTTTTTCAAAACGGGCCGGAAATTCAAAAGTCTGAAACACAGAACCTCCCCTCATAAATCGCTGGAGTGCTGGAATCCTGGAGAATGTTTTGTCAATTTTGCCTTGAATGAAAACGTATGAGGAACATGGCCCCTCAAGCCCCTCACCCCAAGGCCGATGCACTGATCCACGAGGTCAGTGCATCCGCCTGT
>JAQFYP010001827.1:0-14285 GCA_034694865.1 Bilobella braunerae
TTTGGGTACTTTAAAAAAAACTCGAACAGACAGACATTCTGGCGATTTTATTACTCTGTTTTTCAACAGAGTAATAAGAAAAATATAAGGTAAAACCAATCCAAAATTAACTTTGAAAACTCTTACAAGTTTTGAACTAAAGTTTTTGTTTATCATTACTCGACAGTTCCCTGATGAAGTCTATGTTGCGGGGGGAGTGCACACTGGACTCACGCACAACTGTGTTTGGCGGATTGTGGAAACAGTTTCCACCAATATATTTCACTGGCGGATTCGCACCGTTGTTGTTGCAAGTTTTGCAAGCGCATGCGCCAATTAGTGCACATACTACCGGTGTAGACTGAGGCAAGGAAACAGAAGCTCCTCCGCTGCAAGCGCACTTGGCCCAACCCTGAGCTAGGTTACGGGAACACATGCCAGCATCAAAGCCGGCAAGCATGCACTTTTATTTGCAGTAGACGTCAAAGTACCCGAGACCTCCCACTTGGCCACAGGACTCAAGAGAGCATTCTGCCAATTTTAATCAAATTCTAATTTAGTTATTTTGAAATTAAGAAGTAGTTTTTGAGTTTGCATAATTTCGAATTTTAAAACCTGTTCCTTGTGAAGAGGCTGGATGAGATTGACAGGAAGGCCAGAGAAAACTAGATTCAGTATACTGCACTGCAGAGCTGAAACGCCGCCAATTCCAGCGATGAGGAGAACAACGAACATTCCAAACATCTCGATTTTGAGCGATGTCTCTGAATTTCTTTGCAAAACTATGAAAACAAAATAGACAGAAAAACGTATGATAGTAATGTGTTAAACAATTTCAAATTCAAATTTATCTATTACCAACTGTAGCAAATAGATTTGTTGATTCTCTATTGCTATATATTGTTCCTGATATTCTCCTTTATGAGTTTCAGTTTAAAAATTTTAGCTCTAAAAAACAAAGCGCTTTTTTTTGCAAAATTACATCTCATATTTATAACGAAACTATGACTAACACCTAAGACAATGTCATCTCAGTAACCTTGCTCCCTTCCTACTGACAACACACATTCTTAAGATGCTTTCACAACTATTAAAAGAGTGAAATATTGACTGCTAACTGCTAAATTTCTAATTCTTTTATATGAATGTAAAATGTGAATTTAAGCAACTTTTCTACTGACTGGGAAGTTGGGATTTGGGTCGACGCACTAATCGAGGCCAAAGCTTTGGGCTAAAACTAAGAAAATTAAGAAAAACGTAATTAAGTATTTTTAGTATTGTTTCAGGAAACGCGTGTGATTTATGAAATATGTCAGCTCCATTGTGGTGGCGGAAGATTTAAATAACTTTTGTTGTTTTTTAGAAAAGGAAACAGGCGCGTTTTACCTCAACAAACACATTTTCTTTAGGCGTCATTTTGGAATTTATTCAAGCATTTTATTTTATTTATTTATTTGTATTTTTTCAGTTATTATTACGTGATCATTTGACAATAATTACTGTCAAGCGAGGAAATAATAATCCATCTTGTTACACGGCTAATATTTTTATGATTAAACGAGTACTAGAGATATGTCTAAATATATTTTTGATTCCATGTGACATGGCCTAAAGTAAAGAGTAAATGGTCTAGACTAAGGGACATAAAATTAATCAGCCAAGGAAAAAATTAAATTATAAATAATTAGAAAACTATTTTTTTTTTACAATTATACCGAGTTTTACAATCTAAACCAGATTGTAAAAAATTACAGCTACACCTCAGTCGAAAGTTTCTAAACTTTGACCCTTGAGGGGTCATTTGTCACCACGCCATCAACAAGCGGCCCTTGACCTTTCAAGTTTTGCAAAATGACACAGTTAGATTTACACCTGAAGAAGGAACGTGGTTGTAGAGCATGCCAACCGCAATGTAATTAAATAAACAATTGATTAATTACTTGAATAGTTATAATTGAATCAAAATAAATTTATTTTCTGTTTTCTTACTTCTGGTCTAAGCTCCATCAATAATTACATATGCAAATGAATAGTAAATTCCAGAACAAATTCACTCACATCTCTCACTTCAAACTAATAATATGTTAATTAAAATTAAATGAATTTTAACTAAACCTAATTAAACAATTAAATAAGTAATCCAGTAGAGCTAATTAAGCATGCAGAATTAATAATTAATCTATGTGGGTTAATTATACGTAACCTTAGTTCTAAAAACTGTAAAATTATACCTACAATCCGACAAAATTGCTGTAATAAAAGTAAAAAAGGGTATAGGAGCGTTATTTGACATTCGTGCAGAGCGGATGGTCAACATCTAAGGAAGGGTATTGATGTGGCAAAGATAAGCTGCTTATTAGTATAGATGCTGCCATCAAGCGGAATCAACAGACTATCCGTAACATTTCGCTGTTTTACCGGCCTAGTCCGCAAAGGGAGGACACCAACCTTAAACCAGGTACAGCCGTAGCTTTCGCCTGATAACCGCAGGTGACTCTATGCAAATGAGGGCAGTTTTTAGAATTACCTTAACACTGTTGGGAAACCTTATTTCGTAATAAAAGCTAACTGTAATTAAAGTTAACTGCAAAAAAGCTTGTAAACTAACCGATACGCCGTGAAATTTTTGGTTTTTCCAAGAAACTTTTTATACGGAATACTGGTACTGAGGAATTTATAAACAAAACATGTTTAAACAATTTATCTGGTTTAGTATACAGTAAAAAATGATTAACCCATACATAATTAACTAATTTCCAACCAAAATAAACAGCAAAATAAAATTCACTAAATCCCTCCATTCCTGAAGAAACAAAACAAACAAATAATACCTTGAACTCCAAAATTAAACTAAATTATTAAATTCTCAATTCAAAAAATATATTTGCATATGTACAATAAAATTTCGGCCCACGGACTGTAGTCCAGGGGTTAGGACACATGTCTTAGCTTGGGTAGTTGTGGGGTCGATTCCCCGCAAGAGCGCAGCGAGCACAGAAACAAGTGTTTGGTGTGTGTAGTGGTGAGTGGAGGCCTTGTAGATGTTGCGGTTGTGGAGGAGCGTGCTTGAGTGGGTATGCGTAGTGCTGGGGTCGGCCTCTGCCTATAGCAGAGGCTCATCGGTGGTCAGAACCCACGGCCTCGGCATAGCAGAAAGCCCATTGACTCACTCCTCAAAAACAGCCTAGCCAACTCACAGGCCAAAACCACCCTCCCCCATTCACTAGCACAAGCACAGTTGACCAGGCCAATTAGCGAATGTCAAAAAATTTGGAAAATTTTTTTTGGAAAAGAAACATTTTTCTCCTTGTTTACATAAAACAGATCAGCTTCCAATTTTGATTGTTTTAATTGTCAGTCAGACTTGCTGACTGGCTGCTGGGGCAATTTTTCTCTCCTTCTAGGGTATGAGGACAATTCTTTGGGTGTCCTTCCTAAAGCTAAACTTCGTGATTCTGCTAGTTGATCCTAACTATTAAACAAGTTGTAAAACAAATACTAAACAACTTTTATTATAATAAACCAAATTTTAGCATAATTTTGCCCACCATAGACCAAACTCAAAATTTTAAATTTAGCCAAATACCAACGTCGGAGCTAAAACAGTCTTGTTAAAAAAAATTTATTCGAAATAACTCGTTTAAAAATTTAGGGCTCGAAAAAAAAAATTAAAAATAGCTTGTTTTGCTTTAGTGCAAAAGTTTAGCAAAACTAACTATGTAGAGGATACGATAAGCCAAATTTGGATTTTAACGCGCCAATAAGCATTCGACTCGCAATATGCATCCACTGCCTGGCAAAAAAAGTAAAAGATCTAGTATCATTCGAAACCCTGATTGGTCAATAACGTCAACCCCAATGTCTAAAAACACAATAATTTTAATTACAACTATAATCAAGTTAAAATGACTTAATCACAATTAACTTTACGATAACTTAACATTGTGATAGGTTACAACTCACCTCACAGATTCAACTGTGTCAGGCTCGAAACAGCACTTAAACTCTAAAATTTAGCAGAGATTCAAATTCATATGTTTAAAATAACGGTAATTGAATCAATTGAAAGTTATTTTAGCCCCGTTAATGCCGGAAACAACAAAACGAAACGTCTCGACAACAATTTGCACAATTTACTTCTAAGTCCAACCTTTTTACTTCTGAAGGGTCATCATTTGTAAAAAAAAAAAAAGTTTTTTAGGAAAGGGAATTTAACGCTTATAAAAATTAGCGTGTGGTGAAGCATTAACAATTACAATTTTCAAATTT
This sequence comes from Bilobella braunerae, assembly GCA_034694865.1. Taxonomy (NCBI): domain Eukaryota; kingdom Metazoa; phylum Arthropoda; class Collembola; order Poduromorpha; family Neanuridae; genus Bilobella; species Bilobella braunerae. Next base: position 4,249 of record JAQFYP010001827.1, read on the forward strand.
ACAGCACTTCAAATTTTCTCAAACCTGAGCAGCACAGTATGAGCGAGAGGGCAAACCTTCATGAAAATTGAAATTTTACAAGTAGCAGACTACCGTGTAGTAGCACATGCCGTTTTCCCCGCTATTTTGTTACCTTCGTTTGTAACACCGTATCACAAAAAGGTTATAATATGTCATAGCTTAACTGTAGTGGATTTTGACTTATGTTTAACATTAACTTAACATGTATTAATTTAATGAGCAATTTTGAGAAACTTAGAAGTAGTCCATAATAAATTTTTGCCTTTACTTTTAATAGGCCTGCTGCGGGACTGAGTACCTTATTTTTGTCCCAATGGACCAATTTTACGCAACAAAAAATTGGCAAACTAGAAGTTGAAAAATAACTACAAAAGCAAACGCAAAATTAAAAAAACAAGGAAAAAAGTAAGTATTGGGTAGAGAAAAGGGAAAATGTGTGTGGACCGGGATTCGATGTCGAGCATAGCAAATGGTATGGTTGCTTGTGTTAACCAGGAGAACACGGTGCCTCTTATGCCAAGAGTGGCCAAAGTAAGACGCTATTGCTTTGCTATACCACAAAAGAAAAAATTCTGTCCTGTCTTTGTCGTTCTCTTTTTGGTCTTCTCATCGGTGTCCGCAGGCGGTTTCTCGTAACCATTTACTTCAGATACCATATAAAGTTTCCGGGTTTTACGACTTTGAGGCTTGCAACCGACAGGTTCTGGGTTAAGGGAGTCACTAATATCTGGTAACTGGACTAAATCAGAAGTTTTTGAAAAGTGATAGTGTAATTAAAAATAATTGACTAATAATTGACAATAATTTCGTCAATATGAAAGGATGATGGTAAAATACGGTAAGAAGAACGTATTACCAAAATATATGAAGGCAATTGAACATTCAAAATTATCTTGAAGCTAATGGGAAACCTTACGGAGCGTTTTTGTATTCTCTGATCGTGTAGCCTTTGTGCGAAAATACGGGCATACGCAAGGCTAGAGACTAGACACTCCTTAAGTAGACAAATTATTAGGAAAGTTGTTTTTGCGACGAATCGTGGATTTGAACATATAATCTCAGGCTCATTTAAGTAAAAAAGACGACGCTCCACTCGGCAAGTGACCGATAAGATTTTTAATATAATTTTGGTTGACCTCCTTGCTGTAATTTTGATTACTAATATTTCATCATTTGCTCATAAACTTATTTATTTAGTAACTCAAATTTCTCCGAGTTTTTTTTAATTCTACAGTTTCACTTTTAGGCGGTAACCAGTTCTTGATAAAATTAACATACTCCGAACTGTAATTAACTTTATCTGAATCAAACACACTATTGCAATTTTCTGCAATAAGAAGGCAAACTCTACAACAAACACCGTTTTTACTGTATTTCCAGTCCTACGCCTTGCATTTGACTAAATTATTTTGCGTACTTCGACTCGTCTACATCGAAATTTTGAGTTACAAAAATGCTTTTGGTAATGTACATCGAAAAAACTTTAATATGTGCGTCAAAATTTTGATATTCACAACGAAACTCTGATTTCATTTGAAATTTAGATAAGTGCATCAAAATTCTTATATTTACAACGAAACTTCGGTTTCACTTTTCTATAAGTTTATCAAAATTACCACGTATTCATTGAAATTTTGAATTCCTCGAGTTTCTGATTGATTTCTTTTAAGTTTTCAAAATAAAAGTCAAACCTATTTTTATATCAAATTTTGGGAACACACATATCTAGAAATATGTATATGCATTTTGCTGATTCGATTTGTCGAAATTTTTATTTCATTTGAGGTTTTGATAGTTCATCAAAATTGGGATTTTATTTGAGATTTTTACATGTACATCAAAATTTCACTATCTTTAACTAAATTTCGAGGTATGTACAGGTATGTGATGTGTTGAAATAGGTAAAGTAACTAAATCAAATACAACTAACGCAAGATTATATTAATCAATCGTTTATTTGGCATTAGGTTTAAGCCCTAATCAACACGTATTACAGGTTACACAATTATACTTTGAAATTATAGCGTAGTAATGTTAAAAGTAGCTACATGGAGTTTGGATCTTAGCATAGTTGTAAAAATATATTGGTTATTAATTTGACGGTGTGAGGGCTGCTTAAAATTCAAGGTTGGGTTCTTGGTATTACGTATATTGGTCTGAATGATAAAGGAGTTAAAATTAAGTTAAAATTAAAGTTAATTAAAGTTGATTAAAGGTTGTAGATCTTGCGGATTGTGGATGTGACGGACGTTGTATAAGAAATTCGTTGGTGATTACTTTTGGAGTCGCATAGCAGAAGAGTTGGCGTTTTATTGTTTTGCTCCGTTTGAAGCATCGGAATCATTCCATCTCCTTGGAGGAAAAATAGGGCGAAGATTGTTGAGGCTTGAGCATGTTATTTGTAGGATGAGAGTTGCTTTGCGTTGATTATTGCATTTGTTTATGGGTAGGCGTTAGTAGGTTACAAACTATCATAATGTTGGGTCTGTAGCTTTCCTTCAGGCAGTCTGGCTTAACTTCTCTTCCAGCGTTTTGTTCTGGTTTTGGCGGTGAGATCTTCCGTTACAGCATAGAGCTCGCCTGTTAGTTTTCTCCAGGGCCGGCATTCTCGCATCGGCTTAAACCAAAACTAAGCACATTTTAATCGCGATTCAATTCTCGCGAAAGATAAGCCAAAATCTTTAGTTAAGCTAAAGTTTAACTCAAGCCAATCCATGTGCCGAGAATGAGGGGTTATTAAACTCGATTTAATCATATTTCCATTCTCGCACAACAGTTAAGCCTAAAATTAAGCTAAAAAGTTAAACCTGTTTCTAGCAGGTTTAAGTCAAGTTTTGGCGAAATCGATCACTCTCTTTCATTTATTTTACTATCAATTAGTTAATATGTGGTACCTTTCAGGATTTACTATCATTAATGATTAATCGAAACATTTCAGGTAAATGTTTATGCTTTGTTACTGAACAAATTATTTGTATTGCATTACTACTGAGACTGTACAGTGACAACCTCATGCGAGAGTTAAGACATACTAGGCAGTGACGCCCAGCACAGTGTGGTCGTAACTTGACCTAGGTCAGTTGTGACTCACGATTAGTATGCTTCTTGGCATAGCAAAATGATACTTTGCGGTAATTGTCACTCGCTATTCATGTCCAACTAAAGATACAATTTTCTAACTCACACTTTGGAAGTTTTGCATTTTAAGTCTAGCAGTGACACTTGCTCTAGTTATTAGCAGTACCGATGACCTGTAATTGGCAATCACTCCAGGTAGCAAGAGTACAAACGACAGATCAGTGACATTTTATCCAACTACAAGCAGAACATAGCAGTGACACTCGCTCAATTTAGTAGATGACAAGGATGACCAAGCAGTTACACTGATTGTAGTTATTACACCTATGGCCAAGGAATAGTGATGTGGGTGTAACTCGTTTCCAGTTCTAACTCACAGTCTTTGACCTTTTGTTATTATTTGAAATTGTTGTTTCGAATTCGAATTAAATAGAATCGCGCCCGGAAATTCAAAATTAGAATTAACTTTAGATTAAAACCAACTCAAGCCAAGTTTAGGTTAATCTTAATTGGAAAACTGCTCAGAATTACCAATCAAAGTTGGCTTAGTTTTCGCTTAGCTCAGGATTAGAGATGAGCGAGATTTAATCCGAATGCAAGAATGCCGGCCCAGAGGTTCAAAGTTTAATTACAGTCGTTAATAGATTGGAAGCAATTGGTCTTAATCTGCCAGCATTCTCAATAAACTATCAAAACCGTTACGCTTCTTCAACAGACGCCTGAATCTTAGGATGCGCTCGTAAATTATTAACAACAGCCAACGGGTCTTCAACGCGAGAGTAGGGTATACCGTTTGTGAGAACATTGTTCTTCATAAGCTCATCAGTTAATTTAGCAATTTGAATTTTGAGGGCAAGATCACGTGGTCCTTGTCGGTGCTCAAACTGACATATTCGGACTTCTGCAAGTGCAGCAGCACTTTTGTATACCTTCAGCCTCCCTACAAGTTGTCCATTCTAGCACAAAAAGATGTGATCTTCAAGGTGTCATTCTTAATGGACGTCATCTGCTCGGCTAAATTTTCTATCATGAGTGTCATGTTGTTGACGTTTTGTTTGAGAGTGGGAATTTCTCGGCCACCGCAATTTTGCCAATTTAGTTTAGCTTAATTTTTATTGCTGTTTTTGTTATTGCTTGGCATTTTGGTACCTTATGGGAGTAGAGGTTCGAGTCGTTGGTGGGAAGTGCTGTAGAATATAAATAAGAAAATGATGTGCAGTTGTTCTTGATCGTGTTTTTTTAGCTAAAAGTTGGCGACCCTTGTTTCTAATTTAATCAAAAATTCTGATTTGAGGATGAAACCCCTAATTAGTTGCGGAGTTAACTGTTTGACGCTGAACTGCAGGCGGCTTCCAGTGCTTCCAGTGCAAGACGTTTGAAGTTTGAGATTTTCAAAATGAGGACCACGTCAATTTAAAAAATTACGCGTTACTCTCCGTAAGTATTTCCATAGTTGGTCACCCCAAAATTGTATTTTGTTTGAAATTTCTAAATTTATGGTTATTGACAAAACTCCGAAAAAAATAATGAGTTTTATGAACGGCTTATAACGCGTTTGCAAAATTTGATTTTGTTGTGAGTTGTGATTTTGTAATGCAATTTGGAGTTTTGTAGTGCAAACCGTACACACAAGCAAATGAAAACAATGATTACTAGGGTGATTATCCATTACAATGCTAAATATTAATACTATTTTTTTCTTAGATTTTAGAGTTATTAACGTCAGCAATAGCAATAAAAAGTAATTGCCAATTTTGAACACATTCCTTCGTTTTTTTTTTAAACTTTTTTATGTTCGGTGAGTTTGGAATGACAGGAGACGAGATCTATACTTTAGAAATATTATTGCATGGTTGCGTAGTTGCAACTATCTCGAAGTTTGCAGCCGAAGATTGTCAATTAGCCTAGCTTACCATTGGGACTCTGTTATTTGAATCAGTTTATTTTAGAAATTGTATTTTAAAATAATTAAATAAAACTGATATTTTGAACGAAATTATCCGAGAGTGAGAGTTTTATGTACTACGGTTTGTATAAACGCAACTACCAATAAGCTGTAGTAATACTAGAGTAGAGTACACTTTTCATTTAAAGATTTACTTAACTAACAAAAATGATAGAAAGAAAATGAAATAAACAATGAATTTTTTGTTTGCTGTCAGGTTAATTTTGAAATGTAAAATTGGTATTTCAAAATCAAAACCTTTAGAAGCTATTTGTTGCTGGAATGTGGAAACTAGCCAGTCTTAAGCCCAAAAGATTTTTGTTCTAATTTTTCTGTTTGCACAACTACAAACTACATCAAATTTTTAATTGTAAGAGAGCACTGTACTAGTATTCCATTTTACAATATAATTAAATATTTAGAAGAAAGACGATGCCCAAATTTTTATGGAGTGCGATTCTGTGTGACCAAACAAACAAAAGTAAAGTCCTATGGAAGTTCCCCGTCAGGTCCTTAAGCCATACGTAAAAAAACATTGGAAATTTTTCTCCCATGAAAAAAACTGAATCACATACAAAATACCTCAATGTTTCACAAAGTTCGACTGTAAAAAACGTTTTTCTAAATTTCTAAAAACTTTCGTGAAATAACTTGAAACGTTTATTTCAAGTTCAAGTTATGAATAAAAGCGCCCTGCGGCGCACTGAAACTACTCTGTTGAAAATAAAAATTAAATTAGTACCGGGACTTAAATAAGAGATTTGGGGTAAAAATTGTATATTATTAAATAGGTGCAAGGCCAGTAATATGAGATTTACGGTAGAAATAGTATTTCAATAAATAACTGGCGGACCTCTAATATAAGTTATATAGTAAAAATGATATGTTATTAATTTGTGGCCGGGCTTCCAGCATGAGTTTTACGGCAAAAAATGGCATTTCATTAAATAGGTACCAGGCTTCTAATAAGAAATTTACAGTAAAAATTGTATGTCATTAAATTGGTGCTGAACCTCTAATATTAGGATGGAATAGATTAAATGGAATGCTAATAAGTAGGTACCGGGCCGTCTACAATTTACGGTAAATAAGGTATTTCGTTATATAGGTGCCGGGCCTCTAATATGAGTTTTTCGGTAAAAAAGGCATGCCATTGAATACGTACCCGGGTTCTTATATGAGATTATGGTAAGAAAAATGTTATGTCATTAAATAGGTGACGGGCTTTTAATATGAGATTAATGGTAAAATTTGTGTCATTAACTTGGTGCCGGTCTCTAATATGATTTTTATGATAAAATGGCATGTCATTAAATAGGAGCCAGGCTTTTAAAAATTTGTATGACATTAAATTGGTGCCGCCCTTCTAATATAAAATGCGCGGTAAAATGTGTTTGTCATTATATTGATGCCGGGCCTCGAATATGAGTTTTCTGTAAAAATGGCATGCCAATAAATGGATGCCAGGCCCCTAGTATAAGATTTACGGTAAAAAAGGGCATGCCATTGAATACGTGCCCGGTTTCTAATATGAGATTATGGTAAAAAAAATGTTATGCCATTAAATAGGTGACGGGCTTCTAATATGAGATTAACGGTAAAAATTGTTTCATTAACCTAGTGCCGGAGCTCTAAGATAAAATTTACTGTAAAAATGGTATGCCATTAAATAGGTGCCAATCTTCTAATATGGGATTTCAGTAAAATTTGTATGACATTAAATTGGTGCCGGCATTCTAATATAAAATTCAATGTAAATTGTGTTTGTCATTAATTTTTTTGTAAGAGAGAGCTCAGTACCAATGAATTAGGATAGTGAGGCTCACGCCGAGCATGCGCTAAATTGTCATTAAAATGGTGCCGGGCCTCTCATACATATTTTACTGTAAAAATGGCATGCCATTAAATACGTAGTACCGCGCGCCTAGTATAAAATTTACGGTAAAAATGGTATGTCATTGTATAAGTGCCGGGCCTCTAATATGACATTTACGGTAAAATATGTATGTCATTAAATTGGTGCCAGACCTCTAATATAGATTTTACTGCAAAATGACTCAAATATGATTCAAGCAACGCTCGCTTGAAAATCGCACCTTATGGAACAAAATTCAACTTTTGCATCAAACCTGTCCAAGCCCATAATATTAACTGACAAGGTTCGTAGATTTCATCACACGGATAATTACAATGAAAAAACTCAAACTCAGTGCTTCATATATTCCCAAGTATAGAGAAGCGTGGCTGTGATTCCCTCAATTGATAACAGGTTTAGGTTTAACATAATTAATAATTACTGTACTGCAGTACCATAAATTGGGGTTATTAAGGGCAGCTTTGATTTCTAAGGGAATTTGAAATTCTGACTTATTTGAGGTAATTTGGGACAGTAAATCGTATTTGTAGATGAAGCCCGTTCAATTCTACATAAGATTTTTAAATCTTATGGATATAAATAAGGTGTCCCTAATTACCCCGTATTTAATTAAAAGTTTCAATCCATTTTATCGAGTCTTTTTTTCAAACATAATGACTCTAGAATACACTGAACAAGGGCAAGAACCTTATTGTACTGTTCTTTTGAAAATACAAATTTTGAACAATTTTTTTTATCTGCCTGAGCAATTGTTTCATTTAAACTCATCGTTCAAATCCAATTGATAAAAAGGCAACATACCACAACTCAGATCATGACAGCTAAATAAATAAAGCTATGTTGACATTGATTTATTACTAAAACTTTATGAGTTATTTAATTATCGGCTTTTACCTAGAAAACACAAATGATTGATTACGAGTATAATTGCGCGTCTATACTACTTTAAAGCACTTCAAACCTAATTTATTACGCGGTTGAACAAAAAGAAATTTGCTGGCCAATTGCACCCTTTGAAAAGGTAAAACTTTTTTAATAAATCAAAAGGAGCGTTGGATCATCATTTCCGCAAACGCCCCTAAAGTTGTCTCTTTCATTATTACGAAAACTAATTCTGTAAAAGTGCTACCTATCATCACCTTAAGCATTCCTTATTTGGATTTTTAAAAAGTAATGTCACTTTAGTCTGAGACTCACCTCCGCATCATGCTCCGCCAGTAAAACTTTTCATAGAAGCCGCGATCACATCCAAATAATACGTCTTATTGTACGCCGAGTTAAAAAGTATTATTTGCTTTACAAAAATTAAAGAAACGTATTTTGTTATGTTAAATTATTATTAGGCCTATTTTAGGCATAGAAATATGTAAGTCCCCTTTCATATAATTGAAAATCCGGCAGTAGCAACTTAGGGAGCCATAAGTTCCCATTTTACAATGCTCCGTTGTAATTAAAACGCAAAATACAAGGTGGATGCGGACAGGTATTTTTTTAATAATAATTGATTTTATTTTTAAAATTATAATGTGTCTCTTTTAAGCTACGTTATGTAAAACATTGCTTGTAAGCATACACCCTATACATTACTTATAACACTATAGCTTCAAAACAATTTGCTTTGTTAGTAACAAACGCTTTGGTTTAGTGGTTTTGTACTAGATGTACTAGATCTTATAGGCAACGGTAGCTTGAGAGTACCGCTTTCTCAATGTGCGGGCAATTTGATGATCCATTCTTATTTCTCCAACCTCCTCGACGAAGGATTTGGCTGTGTTTCTGGCAATTTCCAATGTTGGGGACGGAACGAAGTTCTGAGATGTGTCCTTTGCAAGCTTCAATCTCTCCTCGTCGGCAACGTTTTCACCATACAAATTCAAGTAGTCGAGAACAACGGTAAAATAGCTTCCTTCGATGCCAAACTCTTCGCTAGGTGGTGTTGAATCCTGAAAGGCAACAACTCCAGTGCGTTCCACCTTTTCCCCCGTTTCCGGCATCAGATAGATCATGGAAACAACCGTGACGGGCTGTTTGATATCCATCTTCGTGGACCACTTGGCTAGCATGTCATCGAAGATACTTTTGCAAGGTCCATTCAATAGTTCATTGACCTTAAGTGTACTTGCATCCCGCCTCAGAGACCAACCCTAGAGAAAAGAATAAAAGAGGAGTTGTGAAAGTTATAACAAAACTGGAGATACATTTTAAGGTAAATGCAAAGTGGTATTCAAAGGGACAAAAATCACTTTTGCGATTTTGCATTGACATTCTTGTTTGTCTAATTTTCTCAAAAATTGATCTAATACGCTTATTAGACCAAGACCCTAAACCTAGTATAAAACTGAAAGGGGAGACTTTTGATTATTAGAGGTTACAAAATTTTGATTTCTTTTGCAATTTTTTTTGTACTTTGAACAAAGTTAATAAATAAATTCGGAAGTTTACAAGACCACCAATTCACTCACTTTATCATCAAAAACGATTACAAATTAAATCCTTTTTGCACAATTTCGAGAAGTCAGACCAAAAGCTTAGTGATGTACACAAACCCATTAACTTTCCAAAAATAATAAATTCGGAATCAACGTTAAGAATTACAAGCAGGATACCAGTTCTTGGGAAAATGCATATTTGCCAATGGCTTTCTAGGATAAGATAATTAAAAATTCTCTTATTTCTACTTCAACAACTAAACTTTCAAATTTAGAATGTCTGTTTAAGTAATAGCGAACATGCTGTACCACAAAATTATAGCAAATTTATGCGCTTGGCATTTGATTTTAAAAGTCCAAAATCCAAGATTCCAAAATAAAACAAAACGCAAATTACGTTTTGCAAAAATTTGTTGTCACACAAATAAAATTGCGATTATAAAAAATAACGTAACTTATCAAGACATCTTAGATTAAATTTTTGCAAGATACAAATCAATGTTCCATGTATATTCTTTTAGTACCGACCTAATCAATTTAAAGATACTAGCCGTAGTTTTCGCTTCGCGAAAACAATATACGGCTAGGGTGATTCAATACACATCCCATAAATCGTTCCTTGCAAAAGTTGGCTTTGACCTCGAAATGTTAGTTTGAGGTCAAGGGGTCATTTTGGGGGCGTTTGGGG
>JAQFYP010001828.1:0-14285 GCA_034694865.1 Bilobella braunerae
GATTGGCGGAATCGAATAATTCATTTCCAAAATTTCCGCAAGTTCTTGTTGAGTACGGATTTTAAACCATGGAGTGTCGTTCCTGCTCAAAAAAAATTAAGAGTTACATCTAATTAAGGTTTAGTTAAATTAAGTATACTCGGAAACAGCCGTTTTTATAGGTGCCTTTGGGGGCATAATTTCTTCTTCCAACGCATCTTCATCTCGTGTCAAAAAGAACGGTTGCTCGACATTTTTTATTTTCATCATAAATCTAGTGAAAAAAATGAGTTAATATTTTCCCTACCATTTTTTGTTGATACTTGGTTATTGAGTACTCCGTTGGTTTGATAAATCATTGTGCATTCTGCAAATGGGCGAATGCACGAATGGCGTTCAAAACTATTTACCTTTTTGGAAAAACAAATATATCCGAAATTAATCGTCCGTATTTTTGCGCAACAAAGTAGACAGGAATCGGACAACAAGTTCTCTGCACGTCGGATGCGTCGAGGACAATCGATGCTGGATTTTTATTTTTCGCTAAATTGTGGAACACAATTCCGGTATATCCACTGTAGTATGCATTTTCTATTTTAGTGGGCAAGTCGCAGTTTAAGACGTTGACCAGCAGAAGGTGCTCTTTAGCAGCATAGTCTGGGTTGAGATTCTTTATTCTTATTTGGGGTTGAATCAAATCCGCCAAGTCACAAGCGTCGCCATTTGAACCCGCCAAGAAAATTGCGGCCTAAAATGGTACACTCAATTATTGGTATTTGCAAAAGTTAAACGATACCTTTTCAATGGATACTGGCGGAAGAGACTTTCTGGGCACTACTCCTTGGATGGGTATCATAGCAACGAGTTGCCCATCACTGTTCACAATATTCAATGACTTGAATGCAAATTTAATTGCATGGATTGAAATTACTTGGGTAACAATAAAGGAAATTAACAGAAATCCCTTCATCTTGTCGTAAAGTTATCACTAGTACAACTGTATTAGTCCAGTCGTTCGTTTCAGCTTAATAGAAACGTTTTTTGCCTTTGAAATAAAATGACTCTCTGCTGTAAAATGTAAACAAGATTACTTTATTTGCAGTGACTCAAAGTCATATAGTGCTCGGAAAAATTGACATTTGACTATTCAAGCGATAGAAAATTGCATCATACCCACCTCACAGCAGAAATTATAGTTTGATTTTTTGCTGCCTATGAACAACTGACATAAAAGCATATGACTGAAAAGCATACGCGAAAAAGAGACGATTTTCTCTTTTAATACTTTAAGTTAACTTGTAGTTCAATTGAAGTGATCCACTTACGGTACTTTGATAATGAATTTCTCATTAAAAGCATGACTCACAATGCATGACGTTTGAGTTTATCCATCTAAATCTGACAGACCAAATTTCATTCTGTCTGACTTTTCAATGATGCGTTTGGTTGTAATTTAGCATATTATCGACTGCCAAATTGAATGAAAGTTTAACATTTCCTTGGCATAGACACATATTCCTAACTTGTACTTCTATTTAAGGAAATAAAGTTTGAACAAAAAAGAATACTAAACTGAAAATTGAAAAAAATAACATCTGCAAATAATTTCAAAGACCAACCTTTATTTCAATATTGGTCCGACAGAGTATTGACATTTATTTTTAACAATAGTAGGAGTTTCAAAGAAGTTAATTGTGTAGAAGGAATCATAATGTAATACAATTGGGAAGTTTTTTGCTCATAACGTTTATCGTTTAAAGATGAAAACTTTTGCCAAAAGCATTTTTAATATAAATGTAAAAGTATATTGGAGGTTAGCTAGGAATTGTTTGTAACAAGAACGGCGGACATTGTGTAATTTATATTTAATTTATTAAACAATTCTACTGTATGCAATAAGATTACAGTAGTCTAACTTCACAAGTCCATTTCTTCTATTTTCAAATAAAGCTTTTTCATTAATTGCTACTTTACAAAATCATTAATTGCTTACTATTAATTAATTACTCGCTAGTTAACAACGTATTAATTACCATGTTCCATATATTATTTCATAATCACCTGCATACATTGTCAATCTTTTCAAATTTCATATATAATGAGCGTGTCAAGCTAGTGAAAGTTTAGTAAAATCATATTCTATTATTTATGCTAAATACTATAATTTCTGTTATTATGTTCGTTACGACCATATAATTAAGACAAATTATTTCCCCATTTATTGAACCTTTTCTTACCTATAAAAGCCTAAAAGACAACGTAAATTATGTTTAGTCAAATATTTCAGTATGCTGCTTCAAAGTATAATTGTTATTTATGAAAAATTTCTTATTATTGTGGATAATGTTAATTTACTGGAAATAAAGTATAATAGAAGATTGCATTGCGTGCATCTCAAGGAGTCACGGTATCCAAGGCACGTCGTTGGATATATAGCATTTTGTTTACATTGTTTGAACTTTACAACTTGTGTCGTAAGCATTATTACAACAACAAATATTGTACTAAAGGTTGTTGTTATATTTCTTGCTCTTACGAATATCCAACGTTCATATTTCGTGTTACGTTGATGAGATTCTCTGTGGAAATTACACAGCTAATCAACAATGTTCTTACTCTTAGTAGTGCTTTAAGTAAGAATGAGATTTTTTATTAACATGTTAATATTTGATGTCTTAAAGTACAAAAAAAAATATTTGTTCGCTTTTAACCTTAAACTTACAAGCAAATTCATCACAATTCAACACATTAACACAAAACCCAGTTTGATTTTTGTTTCTAGAGAAACGCCATATTTCAACAAATGATACGTTTGCTTTCAACGCATATATCGGAAAAGCTTATACCTTTACCGTTGTTTCTATATGCGGCTCCGCAGTAACGTCTATTTTAATGAGCACGGCAATTAACATACAAACGTTCAGCACAACCATCACCTTTGTTTCAATTTATATTTTGGCAGCAACATTTTACTCCCTAGTTGTGTGTATTGACGTTATGATTCTTATGGCAACATTTATTACTTCAATCCTTACATTAATTAGTTGGTTACGCAAGTCATGGTAACATTTACTTTTATGCCATAATGTGATATTAACACCTGAAAGTTTGAGTTTGAGTTGTAAACAATTGTTTTGTTCAAAACAGCTTGGAATGGCCTCTCATACATGTTGAATCACTGCAACAATGTATTTACGTCTATAGAACAATGCGTCTCTGCAATCAGCTACACAACAAGGTGTTTGGTTCATTTTTGTTACCAGGCTTCAAATTTGCAACTATACTAGCAATTTTTATTTTGGCGTTTTGCTTAATTCGGATGCGTGATTCGATTCAACTCGCGGTATACCTCCTTTTTGCATTTTACTTCCTTACAGCATTGGTAATAATATTTCCTGCTGCTCGTCTGATGTCAATAGTATATGATATTTCAAGTGATATTCAGTACAAACTGAATACGTTAGCTACTGATAAAGTTTGCTTATTCCGCAAAACGATAAAAACGCTTCATGTTCTGAAGTGCACAATTGCAGGATTGTATCACATGGAAGGGGTAAGAAAATTTTAGTATTTCTGTTGCTTCAATTAAGATATTATCGAATTATTATAAGAATTCAGATAAATAGACATGTATGAAGAAAATAATATATTCCAAGAACAACGATCATTACGTTATTGCAAACAAACATTATATTTCTGAACTAATCACAAAGCTAGTTAGCGTTTCGAAATAATATATTGGCGTCGAACATCTATATACCGGATCAACATTTATAAATAACAATTGATAATTATTGAATAGTTAAAAAAAGTTTTATGTAAATAATGTAATCTTGTTTTCAGGAGGCAAAGCTAACATTGATTGATAATATTGCCCGCGGAATCGCCTTTTCACTACTCTCAATTAATTAAGTAAGCATTTTGACCAGAAACTAAAATTAGCACTAAATACCAAATGCTAGTTTTTGAATTAGGCGCACAGTATCGTATAAGCGTTGGGCGGGAATTTATTTATACTATTTGTTTCCAAATTTATTGGTATATAATAACCCTAATCTTATAATTGCACTAGAAAAATAACCCCTGTAAATGTTAGCAACTTTCTAAATACAGATACAATACAAATAAAACATAGGCTTCACACAAATTTATTGGAAGAATGGGTTCGAAATTTGCCTATTTGCTCTATAGGGCAGAGGGAAACAAAATTCATTGTTTTTGCGCAATATAGCAATATATGAAATAAAGTGTTATTTAACTCTCCCGTAGATTAATTTTATATAATACTGTTACACCAATGCGACAACGCTTGACAATATAAAATCGCAAATCCAAAAACGTGTATAAGTGAATCCAATACTTTTGCACTCGGAACCCTGCTCTTTGTACTTTTCAAGTGTGAACGCTAAATTACACCCTGCGCCCGAAGCGTTGGTATAAAAATACCGAGGAGACATGTGATAGGATTGAAGAAGACTAGCAACGCCGTGCTGCATTGCAGCACTTGCTTCATGCAGACACAATAGTCCAGCGGTCTTTATTAACAAAAAAAATCTGGAGGTTTTGATACTAATTCGGCCAAACATAATACTTACCAAACAAATTTTTGAATAAGCTAACCTAAGCTAACCGTACCATGTATCAATCAATCTACGACTTGTTGACGATAGCCCTGCTAAATGTCAAATAAACTAATCAACATACTAATTCGGCCATACAATTGTAAAAATTTTGGGTCTTTTTTGAATAATAATACCTAAATTTAAAATTACCATGAATATTAATAATAACAATAAATTTAACCGTTAAAGTAACTCGTTTTTTATAACGAAGTTGTACTAGGTCGATTGCTAAACGGCAGCAAAATTCTACTTGATAAAGAACGCTCCTAAAGTTCGTTGTAACTAGAATAGCCCAACTCCTTGTTTATCGCACCGGCAAATGCGTAAACGTGGGCTCTTATAGAGGAGAAGTGCGGTTTACAGCTATCATTCAATAGTGTCCTTGCTGAGTGCGCTTGATAAACTTGATAAACTCCCTCTCGACGACTTGTTTATACCACATCATAGAAAAAACGTATCACGGTTTCATCTCAAAGATTGTAAACAGATACAGCGATAAGTAAGTAACCGTTAAATACCAAACGTTTTTAATTATTACTTAGTAACCAAATAAACTATAATAAAATTAATTTGCCACCCCTAATAAACGTTACGTCTTACTTTTGTCTTTACTTTGGAAGCTTTCGCAACAACTGTAAAATTGCTGGTTTCCGGCCTTTTCCTGGGGCCGTCAAGTCCTCGCCTCGTCACCGTCAAGTCGTCGTCTATTTTTTGTGTCTTTTACATAGAGACGTATAGCAAAGCGTCATATCATTGCCTTTCTCGCCTCACTGTTTTTTTTTTAAAAGCGACACAAAGGGGTGACAACTTGACAAACCGGGGGGATTCGTCAAGTTGTCACCTCCTCGCCTCATTGAGGCGAGGCGCTGACTTGACGCTAAATTACCATTAGAACGAGGCGCGAGAAAGAGGATAAAAACACAACAGCTAATAAATTTAAAACTTAATTCATGCTAAATGTATAACTAAATGAACTACTGCTGATGGATTAATTTATCAATGCATAACTTGAGAAAAAAATTCAGTAGTCAACAGGAGAAAACTTGCCAATAGAGTCAAGAGATAGTCACAATTCTCGTAACAATAGCTTTGTATAATCCAAAAATTGCTTTTTACATTTTAAATGGAAAGTAGCAGCTTTTTGTTTTAAAAATCTTTGGAAAGGATAAAATCATGGAAAATTACTGCAATTGAAATGTCGATTGGACGACGATGTTTTTAATAGTATCCAACCAAAGCCGTGTCCGCAAAAGAATTGGATGGACAATAATATCTTAATGTTGTAATACACCGTTTGGCCGCTCAATTTAAAACTGATGATTTAGTTGAAAATTTTTCTGGATAAATTCTCAGTAAAAGTGAAGATACAATTTTTGCAGTTCATCAAACACAACTCTATTTGCATTCAGTTCTTGCATTGAAAAACATAGCATTTTTTTTGTAACTTTCATCTTCAAAAAGAGTGTGGAATTGTCGTAACGGACGACCTCTCTTAGTATGAACGGATCGAACGTCGCTCTCTAAAAATCAAACGCACTGAATGTCTGGATGTCTTTTCAAAAATTTATTAGATATAATTCCAAAGGGGCATTCTGAAAGTGAAGAGATTTTGTCAATAGAAAAAAACAAACGCACCTCCCTAGAACCGAACTAGAAAGTGTGTCAAATAATGAGTCACGAGTAATTGAGAATTCCAAAACTCAATTGTGTCACAAAGAAAAGCCGAGTGTGGAATTTAGGATCATTTCTTGGGCCATATACCATTGGGCCATTACTGAAGGTGTGATATATGATGTCATGGAAGTGTAGGGTGAAGGACCGGGGCCTGTAATAAACTCAAAGGCTGCACGATGTTGTGGCATACACAACTGACGTAAGATACATATGTATCATTTTCTAGATCTCGAGGGGATGCAAACTCCTGTATTATTTATGATATCGCCTGAGCGACAGTTAGATCGAGTGCGGTAGCTGTCATAATGTATTTATTGGGCATTTTTATCTCTACGTCTTATTCATCTTACGAACGTGACAACAGTTGTTTGGGACACTTCTCCACATGTTCCAGTGAGTGAAGGAAGGCTAAAGGGAAAACTGTGTAGTGGGCAGAAGGAATGTGAGGATTCCACACAAGTTTTCAGCAGGCTTGAGTCCTAATTAAGTCGTAGTGCCTCTAAGGGGTAGGGGTGACGCTTGGGGCTTAGGGTCCTTCTAACCCTCAGTTCCAACACTAGTGCTATGATTTACAACAATTGCAGATTCTTAAAAATGCCTGACAGAAAATGACAGATTTTGCATCTAAAATACACTAAATGAAATTTAGTTGTTTTATATTTTCATAATAGATTAAATAATTTATCTAACTTATACTTACGCCAGTGGTGTGTGCCTTACTTTACCACGGTTTATCACACTATAGTATTGCACAAATTATAGTAAATTAACATTATTCTATAAATTTATTTTTGCAGTTAATTGGCTTACAGCAACGAGCAACAAGCGTGGTACTAACATTTATGTTGGAAAAGCTTATGCCTATTCATTCGTTCCTATATGCTTCTGGGCATTGGCTACAATGTTTTTAAATGCGGCAACTATTGCGCAGATCTTCAGCACATCTCTATTTTTGCTCTTATGTGTTTAATAACAGTAACATTATGTTCACTTGTACTGCTGAATGATGTTATACTGTTATTAGCGACATTTATTCCTTCAATTTTACTTTGATTACATGGTTACGGAAACCATGATAAAATAATCCTTTGTGCGTATTCAGTTTACAAAAAAAAAAGTTGAACACTTTTTTTTTTTGTAAACTCAATGAAATTGGAATGGCCACTCATGCAAGTCCAGTCATTGGTACAATGCATATGCGTTTGTTGGGCAATGTACCTCTGGACTCAGTTTCATAACAAAGTTTTTGGTTCTTTTCTATTTCCTGGCTTCAAATTGGTTGTCATCCTGGCAATTTTGATATTTGCATTCTGTCTGATACGCCAACGTCATTCGATGCAACATATTGTTTATCTACTCTTGTCCATGGCCCGAAGTCCGGGGGGTTACGACCCTTGAACCTGAAACCTATTACCTGAATACTATTGCCGTAGGAAAAGTACTGTTGTTGCGCAAAACTTTAAGGACGCTCCCAGTACTTGGCGGGTTTTATCACATGGAAGGTGTGAGCAATTGATCCTTTGTATTCACTGACATTGTTGTTACTACATCACTCTCATCACAAAACCATAATTTTTTTATTTATTGGAAATAAATAAGGACGGTTATAACATTAACGAAAAAGGAATTACACTTGAAAATATTAAATTTTGTTTTAGAAACTTTTTAATAGAAGAAAATGCATTCTAAACATAAAACCAATTTAAAAATAGACATGTATTTATGTATGTATTTCTATTTTATATTTTCCGGGAGCGAAGTTGACTTAGATTGACAATATTGCTCGTGGAATTGCCTTCATCTTTCTCTCATTTATATAAATTAAATGTAATATAAATTTTAAATGTGGTCTAGTCGTTTCTGATACATTGTTCCTACCTCTGATTTTCCGTGTTCTCTCGCTTTTTTAACAAAAAGCAACAACTTAAAAACTCAGTATCAGCATACACTGCAAATTTATCAATTTCGAAGGTCCTGTTGTCGCATTGTTGCAAGCAGTAACATGAAGCATTACAATTTAAATACAACTTTGGTTTTTAGAGTTTTAGAAATACTTAATTAGCCCGCTCCCCAATGTTAACCTGTCATAATTTTGAGTACAAGCATCCTTAAAGCCTTTTTGGGCTGCCATAACTTCCACAAAAATATAATACTATACCTAATTTTTCTTGGCATTAATCAGCGTGAGTTCGTAATTCACTACGTAAGTATACGTAAGTATTCCTCTTGCATCCCGTCAAAATCACATCATACCATCAAATTTTTCAATTTAGGCCAGACATTGCATCATATCTGCATATGTAACGTTTTGTGAACTTTTTTTTTCTTTGATTGTGCTGTCAGCGATTTGTGCCATACATCTAGCAATCAGGAATTCTTGAACACAAACGCAAATTTTTCAGATTACATACAAAAGCGATGTTAAACATTGACCTCACTAATCATACTTAGCAGACGTACAAATCACATATACATAAGTGATGCCAGAGAATAATTTCAACCTTACAAATATTTTCACTTCGAGAGATGACAATGACCTTCACACAGTGAAAAAGAGATTGATTTCTTAAAGATTATTTTATTGCAAAATGGTGTACATATGCGTTTTAGCAAAAACACCTCGTTTTTTTGTACATAAACACAAAATAGGTTTGCGAAATATTGAAGTATGGCAACAGAAAAAAAACAACCTAGCAATTAAGCCTCATCACTAAAAATTACTTGCGATGATGATGTGCCAAAGCACACGCAACTTCCCATAGCCAAATTAGCAAATTACGTCAATAATAAGGGCACTTAATACAATTGGGAAATGGAGGAGTCGCAAGTGCACCAAATACGGCTATTTTATTGAAACGCAAATATCAAAATTTTCAGAAAACTTCTTTCTAAAACAAGTTTTTAAAACAATTGCAAAATTAAAACTTCAATAAATTTAACTGTACCTGCACAATGATGAACCGATGGCAACACTTTCCAACGTTCGTAAATGTTGAGTTCCTCGATTTTAAAACCCGTGTTTAAAACTGCGTCTCGAATCATATCTGTATGATTCTGTTTGTCCCAGGCCGCTTGAATCGAATCAGGAATTGCAAGGTTCTCCGCCAAGTTCTTATAATCTGATTCTTCTTTTAGATTATGCGCACAAATTGAAATTGACTGTCTAGGGGCGTTACAATTATTATACAAGCACGTCCACCATCTTCCAGAAGATCGTAGTACTCTTGGAGACATTCGCGATAGTCTTTCACAATCATTAAATAATAGAATGAAAACACAGTTCCAAATTTATGTATACCAAATTCAAGTTCGGGGTCGAGAAGTTCCATGTTAATAGGCAGGATTGTAGAGTGTCCGTGCATCTCAGTGGACATGCCGTGCATTGTCTTGCAATCTTCTAAAGCAACTATATACTGCAAGTCTTTTCTACAACCAATGGAGCAAGCATTTTCAACATAAAACTCCCTCAGTGACAACCATGGTCCAAAGTATTTGACGCTTCCTTTACACACAATTTGTGCAGAATTGGTTTCACAAATAGTTTGTTGTTTTCATGTACAAAATGTGTTTCTCAAAGTTGTGACCATAATTAGTCATCATTATTATCCTAAATAAAGCTAAAAATTTACCTACTGCTAAAATTATTTAAACTTTTCTCTGAAGCGTTGAGTTTATTAATAATCTTGAGTGCAAAGTTTAGTGTAATGAATGTGACATTTAACAAAATCCTGGTTAAGAAGCAGGAGAGAAATAAGGATAGAAAAAATGCAGGTTTGTTTTTCTGTGTGTGCGAAGCAAAAACAAATCGTTCAACATGATTTACAAAAAATCTTCCCTATATTAAATCCTTTCCTTGCATTTTATTAAACGTGATCATCTGTTAGCAATCGTATATATAATTTATGTTTCCAACAACCGCCGAATAAATCCATTTTTTAATAATGTTACGTAGTGTTCGACGGCCTGAAAAGCAAACTTGATAACCAATATATTGTCTCTGGAATTTTTTTTTTATAATAAAAAAAAACAATAAAATATAGCGTTGTAAAACCGTCAATCAAGCAGCGAAGGTGGTAAATTTAGACAGTAGACATTCGAAAATTCTTAAAATTATTAGAATTATAAAACAGAACATTAGGTTAAATAAGGCATTTGGAATCATCGTAAACAATGCAACTTTTCATACAAAAGTAGCGTGTGATACTGGCAGGTAAGTTTTTGGGTCAAGGGGTCATTTCCGGATGACGGGAGCGTTGAAGTCCGGACCATTATAACTTTTTATTTCATGCAAAACTAGGGCTTGATTTTGAAAGGTCATTTTTGGATCAAGGGGTCATTTTGTGGGTCATTGAGGGCCACAGAGAAAAGGGTGCAATACAAATGTGGTTTCCCTTCAGAAGAGGACTTTTACAGCAATAATTTTTCACGTTGTCATAGAATGATACCTTGGACGTTGACCTTTGATCCCGAGGGGGTCACTTGGGGTAAAACAAAAGCATACCCGAACAGTGCCGGACCTCAAAAAGCTCATACCTGAAACAGATTCGAGATATGTGCAGTTCCTGAGAAAATCGCATTACTCGGACAAACAGAACAAAAACATGAAGTAGCACTTGTTTTAGCTTCCTCTACTTAATAAAAGTAAGTAGTAATTTAGTACATCAAACTCCCCTCTAAAAACTACATTTTTGAAAACTACATCCCCAAAAGTGCATTTAAGTTAATTTTAAATTGTTGTAAGACAAAACTAAGAACTTGCACACGAACTGAAGTTCTAATATCTGATAATATGGTTGCTGATGATTGAAACGAAGTTTAATAATATCGTTGGAAGATATCATTGTCAAATATCATCGCAAAATCGTCCGACTGGGAAGGCAAATATCACTGATTTTCAATTTGTATGATGTCACCGTGAGAGATACACATTGCACAGTCTTATTCTGTTGTAAATATCAAATTATATTTTTATTGACGCTTTTTTCAAAATGGAACAGAGAAATTTATGAATCAATAACACAGTGTATTCATAATGATAAAACTCGTAATTATTTAGTGAACCATGCTCCCCTGCACAGGATTGTAATATTAAAATACAAATAAAAACTGCGCAACCTTGATTTGCTTGAAAATTACTTCTAGTTCCTACTTCAAATCCATTCAACTCTACATCACAAAACCATATTACGTAATAATTAGCCATAATTACCATATATTTAACCGGTTTTAATCCAAATACCTTTTTGTTTTCCAATAATTCTATAGTCATTATACTCCATTAAAAAGTGTAATGATTCGTCGAAGGGAAGACATCGAGTTCAACAAAATATTTGAAATTCAGAAGTTATAAATAGACATAGACTGACATTATATATTACCCAGCTATAAAACAAAAGCAGATAGGCGTGTCCGATGATGGTAAGGCATTATCTCATAATTCTCATATTAGAAGCCCGGCAAATATTTAGTGACATGTCATTTTTATTGTAAATCTCTTATTAGAAGCCCGGCACCTATTTAACGACATACCATTTTTACCAAAAAATCTCATATTAGAGGTCCGGCACCTATTTAATGACATGTCATTATTACCGTAAATTTCTTATTAGAGTTCCGCTACCAATTTGACAACTTAATTTTTTTTTCAACAGAGTAGTTTCAGTGCGCTGCAGCGCGCTTTTATTTTAAAAATAAATAATTCCTTTCCTTCCTTCCTTTCTGTCATATTTTAAAAGACTATACTAATAATTAAGTTGCCCAACCAATGCGACCTAATAATAATTTAGACAATCTTAACAAAAAACGACTACTGTATACATTATACGTAATATTACGGATAAAATATATCGTATATAACTAAATAAGATTACAGTGCCCTTTACCATTACAATTTAAAAATTCAGTGTATACAAATGTATAACCTGTGACTCGTGTTGATTATGGCTTACGCCGTATGTCAAATATACAATTGATTGATTGATTGATAATTGCGCTATGGTGTAGTTGCTAATGTTTTTTTTCTAATAAAATTTTTTATGTATAATGTTTTAAATAGTTGTTGTAGTGTAGCCAAATAAAAATTGCAATGTGGATGGTCCGGGGTCCCAAACGAAAAGTTTTCAAAACTATAACAATTAAAATATTAGAAAATGTTGGCAAGGAGTTGGAAACCGTTGTGATTTCTGTTGGGTGTGATGTCAGCGACACAGCACCGTCAGTTATATCAAGCCAGTGAAATTGAAGTTTTTTGATCGTCGAAGCGTAATTTGCGTAATTCTTGAAAATTCAAAAAAATTATCAAAAACGTTGGTACCGAATTTTGAAATCAATCATTAGAAATAGAAGTAATTTTTGCGCTACAGTATTCAATTGCAAAATATAAAAAATATAAACACAAGTTTAAGTTTTACGATAGGAAGACCGGGAAAAGAGCAGGATCACGCTTCTTTGCAAAAAACTTGTTTGGCTCTCAACATCACTTTTGATTTAACCTCTTATCTGTCACCAGTAGGCGGATGCATTTGAAAAGCTATCCAATCTCAATCCAATCCCCATCTGCCCAAATTCTATCCCAAATTTCAAATTCATTTGGAATCTGCAAATAATCCTATTAAAATCCAATCCAAAGCCAAATCCAATCCGTAAACCACCTGTAGTGGTTAGCCTACCAGAGTGCTGACAAGAGATCGCGGGTACGATTTCTGTTCTGACCAAACCTTTTTTTTCACTTTCGCTCTGTTTCTTGGATTTTTGATGATTACAGTAAGGATATATACTTAATGCGAGCGAAACCTACTCAAATTTACTTCCGGTTGGTTAGTAATTATCGCTAATCCGTTACTAAACCTACTCCGGACCAAGATTGAGAATGGCTATCTTTAGGTTTAGGAATGGCTAAATTTTCGATTATGAATGGATGAGATTTAGATTTGGATTGTTTTTTCTATTGCATCGATTTTGAGGTTGGATTTGGTTTGGATTAGAATTTAATTGTCTAATGCATCCGCTCCCAGAACACTGATAGATGGGAAGGCTCGAATGAAGTTGAAACTAATGTAGTGGTCTAGCCCATGGGCAAGTCTTATTCTGTGTTATTTGTGCGTATGTTTTCCGAATTGGAGGCATTACAACAACGCTTGTCTGTAATTGCAAAGTACTTGTAAGGCATACGCCAATGTTGAATGGACTGTAAAGTATTTCTTTTTTACAAGTTAAAACTCGATAAAGGTTAGAAATAATATTATGCTTTTCTAACTGTGTCTCAAAACGACAAGTAATTTTTAATTATGTTCAGCGTAAACCAGTTACCAGTGAAGGCATCACAACCACACTTTTCTGGAACTAGTTTCTGAGACGGCTGGTTGTATATAATGTTTGTTTTTGTTCTGAAGAGTTTTATATTGAACTATCAAACAGTCATACATGTCTATAAAATTTTGAAATTCTAACAACATTACGTAAGAGCGTGTATTAAATAATGATAATTTTTGAGCGTCGACGGATCTCATAACGTATTATTTAGATTATTTAGAATTTAGAAGTCTAATTATGTATGAAATGACCCTCAAGTAATTTTTTTTAAGTTAAAAAAAAAACAGTGAATTGAAATAAGAAATGCTATGATAATCGTCCCATCTAATGTAAACAAATTACTATAATTATAGTTTAAGATTATAATTATCAGGATACACTTCAGATTAAAATTGATTTCAGTTGTCCCCTAAGGAAACTAAGGTATCCAGAACACAAAGAGCGGGTAGTAATTAGTTTAATTGGTAGTTATGAATAAGGTTTATCAATATAAAGAGCTGTAAAAGTGAAAATTACATGCTGTGTTAAAATTTGATCAAGATGTTCCCAAATAGTTTAGTTTCCACATTTACAAAGTTCCTTCGCGTTGTCGGTAGCTTTAAATTGCTGGAAGTAAACTATAACCCAGATAACACAAACAAGTTGGGAAAAAGTTGGCCCGACCTATAGTGACTTTTGTCGAAGTTGTTGGGATAAGGT